>JBAMMX010000023.1:12058150-12115650 GCA_037126225.1 Dillenia turbinata | reverse complement strand
ATATAAACAAGATCTCAACAAATCATGATAATTAAATCATATGCATCCAGTTATCACATTTTTGTTTTCCAAAATCACGGGGTTGCCAAAATCTTTCCACCAAAGGCTTGGCCCAGACCAATGGTGAAATCGCCAAGGGATTCCTCATCAATGTCAATAAATCATACACAATACCCCCTTCCTTGGCTTTGGCTCGGGCCTCCCCTGGGGTGCAACCAGGCTAGTCCGAAGGGAGGGATTCAGAGGCACCTCTCGAGCGCAACTACCTCGTCATCCAATATAACAACCCAACCACGTCACCCCGTCGGGTCGCTCCGTGGAGGGAATGACTATAGCCATTATCCTTGCACACAGCACCATTTCACAATCATCAAATCATATACCAAGGTGTGCCAACAGCACCATTTCACAATCATCAAATCACATATCAAAACGTGCCAACAGTTATTCAAATTCTCAGTACACAAGTTCACATCAATCGCTTTCAACGCAAGTCAATAAACATGGCACATCATTTTTCAAATAACACATGGATGCATTCGGTGATTCAAATCTCCTTTCGGGACATTCCACAATCATAAAACAATTTTAAAACATTCGTAAACTCATTTGAAACATTTTATAAAATCGGTATAAAGCATTTTCTCACTTAAAATCATAAGCATGTATCCACTCACCTCTTGGGAGGGTGATCACTCCCAATTCCTCGATAAATCCCCAAATGACTCCTTTCGAGTCTCCAAAAGGTCAGCCTAGTCAAATCATCACAATTTGTCATCAAATTTCCAATTATTTTAGGGTTTGTCATTTTCCCTAAATTTATACAAATCTTAATTCCTCAATTTTTGGATATCCTCTAATGTCATCGATTGCATTTCACTTATAAATAAATAATCAATTGAAAATCAAACTCGATTCAACCCTAAAACCAATCAAAGTCGGAATATACTTAAAATAGATAAATTTCCTACGAAATGGAAAAATCTTTGAAAAATCATACACTTTTCGATTCCCATCCGATTTCCTCAAACTATATGTCATTTTCAAGGTATTGAAATCTATTTTCATAATACAGAAGTTGTATTTTGATTTCCTATATGCAGGACAACTTAAAATGATAAAGACTGCATTGATCCTTAGCTTAAATCCCAAATTCCGACTGTTTTCATGCATTCGTCAAATTAAACTCTAAGAGAAGTTATTCTAATCAAGTCAATACAATTCTATCCTTCGGAACAGTCCAATTCATATAAAATCTTATAATTAACCTAAATAATTACCTAAAATCATCAGACAATGCATTCCAATTGAATCTAACATACATCCTACACATATACAACATTTCTTATCCTAATTTATCCTAAATTCATCCAATTAAATCAAATAAGTTAATATTTTACCTCACCTAGGGTTTACAGCAGTCCAAAACCCTAACTTCCGTGCATCCACAACGCTGTCCAAGCCCTGCAATGCTCCTAGACTGAAGTAAAGTTTAACAATTAGTCCTAATTATCAAGAGAAATCGAAACCTAGAGCTAGGGTTAGAATTCAGCTCTTACTTGCGTAGAGAAGAAATCGCAGGTCATGGTCTAAGGGCTTTCGAAAATCTGCAGTTAGGGACTTCAACGCGTTGCAGAAGAGCCCTCGGTAGCGAGCAGCACCGCGAGCGAAGGGAAGGCAACCAGCAGTCGCGCGCGAGGGAGGAGAAGGCAACCAGCAGTCGCGCGCGAGGGAGGAGGGAAGAACTCTGTCGCGCGAGAGAAAGAACGGAGAGAGACTCGAAGAGAGTCAGAGAGTGAGAGCGATTCGACTGAGAGTGAGTGAGAGCGACTCGAAGGGAAGTCACGATAGAGAGAGAGACCGAGAGCGACTGTGACTGACAGAGAGTGAGAGAGATTTCGTGAGACCGAGAGATGGTGACCCGCGGTGGTTCGCGGTGGTCACGGTGGTGGTTGCGGACGGTGGAGGGAGTGGTGGCGAGCGATCGCGAGAGGGGGAGAGAGCGCAAAGAGAAACTGAGAGAGACTGTGGGATAGAGAGAGAGACTGAGAGAGAAAAAAGAAGAAGGAGGTGGCGGTGGTGGTGTCCGGTGGTGGTTGCAGCGGCGGAGATGGCAGAGTGAAGGCTGTGATGGAGAAACCGCGAAGGAGAGAGGGAGGAGATTCGAAGAGAGAGACGGGAGAGTAGGGAGAAGCGAAGAAGAGAGAGATTAACCCTAATCTCTCTTAATTGGGGGAGATGCTGCGTTTCACTCCGAAAAGCAGCACCTTCTCTTCTCTCTCTCTTCTCGTTTTTTTTTTTTTTTTTTTTTTTTATATAATTGAATACCTATATAATATATATATATATATATATATATTTTTTCTCATCACATTGGAAGTTCCCCAATTTACCAAAAATAAAATATACTACGTATTTGGAACACGACATTTCCATTATACCAAAATTTTAAAATTAAAACCCCAAAATCGAAAATCGATAAAATTCGAAATTTTCTACTTTATGATAGAAATATTTACAAAATACTCAACGTCGAGTTTCCGGTATTACAAAAACACTTAAGTATAAGCATAAAGAAGTGAATTTGAAGATTTAAAAGAAAAATCACGTAGGGACAAATTTATAATTTTGGAAAGTTTAGGGATTAAAAGTGCAAATATAAGAACTTGAGGGACTAAGTTTCAAAACCAACCATTGAATGGAAATTGGAAATCAACCATTGGCCAAGAGCAGATATCGTGGCCACCTAAGCTGATTCCACCAAAGAGAAACCTCATTGGTTGAAAAATCTTTACATGAATTTTCATTGGTCGGTCAAAAATCCCTTTCTTTGTGCTTAAATTCATCATGAATGAATTTGACATGAAAGAGGTGCATGGAGGTAGTTTGTAATCAATCTTGCATATGAAAAAAACTTAGGACAAGTGTAAGGTAGAGATCTTGCATAGAAATGAATCAATGGTCAAAATTTTTGCTAGGTTTGCATAAAAGAGTTGTTTCAAGCATTGGACATCATTTTCTTCTCAACATTCACCCTCTTGGACGTGAGTTCTAGGGTAGGGAGTGAGAAATTGTTGTGTTCATCCAAGCACTTGAGGTGTTGAAGAGGTAAGGAAAATCTTTGGTTGATAGGATTTTAATTGTTTAGATAGTATTAGTATGATATAGGGTTTTTTTTTTTTTAATATTAATGTATATGTGTTTGCAAGATGTAGTGATCAAGTGCTAAAGGATGGTGTTGGTGATGAATATTTGGATTTCAAGATCTTATTAAAGAGGTAATACATTCTTCTTTGAGTATACATTGGATTAAATTGGTCCCATGAAGCAGGTTTGTTCAAGTAAGCTAGATTTATTAGCAAACTAAAGTAATTCCATGATATCTTATTCTATGGTGATCGAAATATAGATTGGTTTCATTCTGGTAAAACTAGACTCTCTAAGATTTAAAATGAGCTATGATGCAAATTTTTTTGTTAAGAAATGAAATAATGGTGATTTTTAGAAGAAACAGTAAAAATTGATGTTCTATTCACGGTCCTGTGCACGACCAGTAATTTTATTTAAATATTAAGATAACTTATGGACAAAATTAGGGAAAACTCTAAACATGAAACTTTTAGTCTCTATCTTATCTTTAAAATGAGATAACATTCACTTGAATCAGAGTAGTATGCTGGAAGTTATGGTATTTTTTACTGAAACTATGCGGAACATAATTTAGTACTGGAATTGAGATAGAAATAAAATTTTATAAAATTCTGCACTTAGAATTAAAGGAAATATTGAACATAAAAGTTGTAAGGCTATCTCTTATCTTTCAGTAGAACTTGGAATCATGTAAATCAGAGATGTATATTCTCAGATATGAATTTTCTATCAAAACTGTGCAAATTTAGTTATATAAGGAACATGAAAAATATAGATATATATCTTAGATTTAATTATTAATTTGAATCATTTAAATCTGATTTAAACAGAGAAAGTTATCATGAATTTACTAAACCTACATAAGAGGAAAATTATGAAATTTGAGATTATTTTGCTAAGTGGAATTTAGGAGTTTACTATAAACATATAAGTGATCTGCTTTTATGTTATATTTAAGTAGGAAACAAAGACTAGTATTTTTATGATGAGAATTAAGCCTTAACAAGGGAATGTCCGTAGAGATGCATAGAGTGTACATTTCTAGTTCGACGAGATACTTATTTACGCAGAAGGAGCTCAATCTGAGACAAAGGAGATAGTTAGAGCTTTTCAAGAATTATGACCTTGTTATAAACTACCACCTTGGCAAGGCGAACGTAGTGACAGATGCTCTGAGTCACAAGTCATCCTCCTCCTTGTCTTTTGAGAGTGCTTACCTCTTATATCTTGTGGGACTTCGCTCATTGGGAATTAGTTTGGCTAGTGATGAGTATAGTGCACTTCTAGCCAGATTTGAGGTAAGACCGACTTTTCTCGACCGCATTTGAGAGCTCTAGGGTTTAGATGAGGAGCTCTGGGGCATTGTTGAGAGGATCCGCAGAGGAGACGGTGGGGATTTTAGAGTCCGAGAGGATGGACTCGTAGTATTCAGGGACTAAGTCTGGGTTCCGAATGATAGCGATCTCAGGAGAACTATACTAGAGGAGGCCCACTCTTCTGCCTATGCGAAGCATCTAGGTAGTATTAAGATGTACCGGACTATCAGAGGGAGTTATTGGTGGCCTGGATGAAACAAGAGATTGCTAAATTTGTAGCCAGATGCTCGATATGCCAACAGGTAAAGGCAGAGCATCAGTAGCCAGCTAGTCCACTTCAGCCACTTCTTGTTCTCGAATGGAAGTGAGAACATATCACGATGGATTTTGTTGGGGGACTTCCGCGGACTCCAACACGATATGATGCTATTTTGGTGATTGTTGACAGACTGACCAAATCCGTATATTTTCTACCCATTCGTAGTAGCTATTCGTTGGAGGGTTTGGCTCGCCTATATATCAGCGAAATAGTCAGATTTCATGGGGTTCCTGTGTCGATTGTGTCAGACAGAGATCCCCATTTTACCTCGAGGTTTTGGCCGAAACTATAAGAGGCCATAGGTACCAGACTATACTTTAGCATTGCTTTCCACCCCAGATAGATGGTCAGTTAGAGAGGACCATCCAGACGTTAGAGGACATGTTGAGGGCATGTGTGATGGATTTCAGTGGTAGTTGGGAGCAGCACCTCCCGTTGGTGGAGTTCACATACAACAACAGTTATCAGGCCAGTATTGGGATGCCACCATATGAGGCCTTGTACAGGAGAAAGTGTAGGACATCATTATGCTAAGACGAGGTCAGAGAGAGACGACTCAGCAGTGTTGAGCTGATTGAGGAGACTCGAGAGAAGGTGAAGGTCATCCGTGCTTGGATGAAGGCTGCCCAGGATAGACAGAAGAGTTATGCGGATAGGCGGTGAAGACCTCTTGAGTTTGAGGAGGGAAACATGGTCTTTTTACGGGTATCTCCCTGGAAGTGAGTGATATGATTCAGACAGCGAGGAAAACTCAACCCCAGATACATTGGACCATTCCGAATCCTGAAAAGGATCAGAAAGGTAGCTTATAGATTAGATTTGCCAGTTGAGCTTGCATGTATTCATGATGTATTCCATGTCTCCGTGTTGAGGAAATATCTACTAGATCCCTCTCATGTGTAGAACCTCCACCAGTGGAGTTGAGAGATGACCTGAGCTTTACTGTTCAGCGCGTGACTATACTTAATAGGCAGACTAGGAAGCTGATAAGTAAAGAGGTGTCCCTGGTCCAAGTTTTGTGGAGGAATGACCAAGTCGAGGAGTAGACTTGGCAACCAGAGGATGCTATGAGGAGACAGTACCCCGAGCTTTTCGATGTATAGTTTTGAGGACGAAACTTTATTTTAAGGGGTTAGAAAATATAACACCGACTCGCGGTGTATGATGTACTCTCCTCATGTTCATATATATGATATTACTTCCATTTGAGACACATGATTTGAAATTTCTAAAATTTTGTCCTTAAAATCACTTAAACCGAAAATTCTATCGATAAGCAAAAAACTTTTCCGAAAAGTGTCAGCAAATCCTAAAATCACTGAAAATGGCTAACGAAAACCAAAACACTTAAGTATAAGCATAAAGAAGTGAATTTGAAGATTTAAAAAAAAAATCGTATAGGGTCAAATTTACAATTTTGGAAAGTTTAGGGACTAAAAGTGCAAATATGAGAACTTGAGAGACTAGATTGTAAAACCAACCATTGAATGACAATTGGAGATAAACCATTAGCCAAGAGCACACATAGTGGCCACCCAAGGTCATTCCACCAAAGAGAAACTTCATTGGTTGAAAAATCTTTGCATGAATTCTCATTGGTTGGTTAAAAATCCCGTTCTTTATGCTTAAATTCATCATGAATGAATTTGATATGAGGAGGTGCATGGAGGTAGCTTGTAATCAATCTTGCATGTGAAAAAGACTTACGACAAGTGTAGGGTAGAGATCTTGCATGGAAATGAATCAATGGTTAAAATTTTTGCTAGGTTTACATAAAAGAGTTATTTCAAGCATTGGACCTCATTTTTTTCTCAACATTCACCCTCTTGGACGTGAGTTCTAGGGTAGGGAGTGAGAAATTGTTGTGTTCATCCAAACACTTGAGGTGTTAAAGAGGTAAGGAAAGTCTTTGGTTGATAGGATTTTAATTGTTTAGATAGTATTAATATGATGTAGAGATTTTTTTTTTTAATATTAATGTATATGTGTTTGCAAGATGTAGTGATCAAGTGCTAAAGGATAGTGTTGGTGAGGAATATTTGGATGTCAAGATCTTATTAAAGAGGTAATACATTTTTCTTTGAGTATACATTGGATTAAATTGGTCCCATGAAGTAAGTTTGTTCAAGTAAGCTAGCATGATTAGCAAGCTGTAGTAATTCCATGATATCTTATTTTGTGTGATCAAAATTTAGACTAGTTTAGTTTTGGTAAAACTAGACACTCTAAGCTTTAAAATGAGCTATGGTGCAAAATTTTTTATTAAGAAATGAAATTATGGTGATTTTTAGAAGAGATAGTAAAATTGATGTTCTATTCACGGTCCTGAGCACGACTAGTAAATTCATTTAAATATTAAGATAACTTTTGGACAAAATTAGAGAAAACTCTAAACATAAAACTTTTAGTCTCTATCTTATCTTTAAAATGAGATAAAATTCACTTGAATCGGAGTAGTATGCTTGAAGTTATGGTGTTTTTTACTAAAACTATGCAGAGCATAATTTAGAACTAGAGCTGAGATAGAAATGAAATTTTATAAAATTCTACACTTATAATTAAAGGAAATACCAAACATGAAAGTTTTAGGGTTGTCTCTTATCTTTCAGTAGAACTTAGAATCATGTAAATCGGAGATGTATATACTGAGATATGTATTTTCTACCAAAACTGCACTAATTTAGTTATATAAGTATGAACGGTATTGAATATAGATTTTTATAAATTCGTACAATGGGAATTTGGAAATGAGTTGAACATGAAAAATGTAGATATATGTCTTATCTTTAATTAGCAATTTGAATCATTTGAATCCGATTTAAATAGAAAAGTTATCATGAATTTACTAAACTTGCATAAGAGGAAAATTATAAAATTTGAGATTATTTTGCTAAGTGGAATTTAGGAGTTTACTATAAATATATAAGTGACATGGTTTTATATTATATTTAAGAAGAAAATAAAGACTAGTATTTTTATGATGAGATTGAAGCCTTAACTAGGGAACATCTGTAGAGACACATAGAGTATACATTTCAAGTTCGACGATGCGTTGTTATCAAAATGATTAAATTAATGAATTATGCTTATTATTGACTTAGGCGTAGAGCCACAGTTGTATGAAGGGTAATTTGTTCGAGAAACAATGAGATTTAGGGGAACTGTCGTACCCTGCCCAGTCAAGTGTGTGGATCTTACTGTTACTATGTAATTAATAAGCAAAACCATGTTTTATCGTTTTCAAAATATGATTTGTGAAATGATTTATAAAATAACTTTGTTAAATGACTGGTAACATACTTTGTGATAAATGGAGTATCCCAAAAATTTTAAAATATGCATCCATAAATTTTGATGAAAAATATATGTGCCATGTTTTAAATCATGAAATGTACTTTGATGATATATACTATAATATATTATATCGGATTTTTATGATTTTCCTTAACATGTATGGCACGGTTGGTTTATTGATGATTTTGATGCGAGTCTAGGTACTCGAGCATTAGTGCCTGAATCCTCTTGATCGTAGATTGGGGATAGTACTTATAGCCATGATACTATGATATGATAGGCGTCATCTCGTGCAGACTTGCCTCATATGCTATAGCAGACCCATCTCATTATATAGACTGTCGCGCGTTTGCGATGTCACGAGATGCAGACACTCCATATAGTTGGGTGGCGTGTATATGATACTATATTTCGGACTAGCCAAGTTGAACCAAAAGGGGAGGACTGAATGACGTTTCGGTCTAACACTGGGGAGGCTTGACGCCAATGCCAAGGTTTTGGGGTTGTTTTTCATTTACTTAAAAAAACCGCTTGGTGGTTCGTCATTGGTCGAGGTAGATCTTTGCTGAGAACATGATTTGGCATGACCCTACAATTTATGACATGAGATTTTGGATGCATATGTTTTGATTGGTGGGAAATTGTATTGAAATTGCTATGATTTTGATAATATGTTGTGCATGGATATACAGATATATATATGACTTTAACACTCAATCCTCACCTCACTTCTTATTTCGATGTCACAGATTTCTCACTCACTGAGTATTTGATTATATTCACCTATCAATATTTTTATATCTTTACAGAGTTAGTCATTGGAGAGACACGTTGACTTTTTTCGACGTACGTAGTATCGGAGACCGTTTACGGTAATTAACTTCCGCTGTATTTTGAGGTTATTAGTTGATCATATGGGTTGACTGTATGAGTAATGGAACTCTAGGTTGAAATTCATATTTGTACTGACTAAGTACTTTGTATATATATGAGGACTTTATATTTATTACTTTGAGTTGAAAAATGACTTGGGAAAATGATTTTGAAAATATATGTGACTATTTTATGATTAGTCTTGCGTTGCCTTAGGATACGTGGTGCGGTTGGGCCAGTATCCAAGGTAACGGGTGATTGTTCACAGCTTCTGGATTGTGGATTGGGGCGTGACACCTTTTTCCTGTGAGACTAAGGAGTTAGGCCTTCCAATTACTAAGCTTGCTTTGCACATGCTCCATCATCTGGGAATAAAAGTTCTTACCCATTGTACCGTGAATAGTGGACACTCCCAAATACTTCCCAATTCCTCAGTCAGGGCAAACTTGCTACAGATAGCTAAGGAAGACTTCAGATCCTTAGGGGCCTTAGGCAAGATCTAGAGTTTGGACTTGGATGGATTAACTTGAAGCCCACTTTTCTCTAAAAACTCCTTAAAGCAACTCAAGATGTGACTCAAATTAAGATGCTCCACTTCTACAAAGAGAATTAAGCCATCGACAAAGAAAAGGTAGGAGATGCTATGTCCCATTTTAGAGATTTTCACCAGCTTCCAAATGCCCTTCTCCATCTTTTCCTAAATCATATAGGAGAGTCTTTCAATAACCAAAAGAAAAAAATAGGGCGAGAGAGGATCACCTTGATGAAGGCCTTGCCCCGTTTTGAAAGGAGGAAGTGTCTCTCCGTTCTAAAGGATCGAAGTATCCCTATTAGTCACTACAAACATAATCAACTTCACTCATTTCATGGGGACATTGATCTCCAACAACACTTTAGCTAGATACTCCCAATTGATATTTTCGTATGCCTTCTTAAGATCAATCTTAATAATCATAAAGTAACTTTTCCCTCTGGACACTCTAATTGAGTGCACCACTTCTTGTAAGACCATGATGTTGTCAAGAGTCCCCTAACTTGGCAAAAAGCTATTCTAATTAGGGCCTATGAGATCCTAGAGAATCGGTCTAAGCCTTGCCTCGAGACACTTGCTTGGAATCTTGTAAGTGGTATTCCAAAGACTAATCGGTCTAAAGTTCGATATCTCTGTCGGGTTATTAAATTTTAGGATTAAAATTATGAAAGCCTTGGCAAGCTTAGATAAGAAATAGCCTTCCGAAAATGCCTAGTTAACAAAATTGCAAACCTTCTCTTTGACAGTTGATCAGAACCTTTGATAAAAGATTGGTTGGATGCCATCAGAGCCAGAAGTTTTTAACCCTTTCATGGAAAAAATAGACTATGCTTGGTTAGAAAATAACCCTTTGATAAAAGATTGCTGGAGAACTTGGTTAGAAAATAACCCTCTCTGAGGTCTAGGAGATCCACAGATCCCTCCAATCTCCATATACTGGATATCTTAGTTAACATGAGGAGGTAACCAATGTCTTTGCCAAGCAACTTAACGATTAGGGTTAACCTCCATGGTTTCCATAAGCCCCTCAAGGACTCACCGGAGACTACCACTTCGGGAATGCTACTTGAACCAGTATCCAAACCTACCACCTCCTCCTCCATTAGCTCTTCCTCCTCTTCAGGATCGAGCTCTATTTCCTCAGCCAAGGTAGAGCTCGAGTTACCCTTGTCCACCAACATCTTTTTAAACGAGACTTTTAGCTTCACTCCATCCTCCCCACCTCCTGCCTTTGCTTTCTTAATGCTCCTTTGCAAGTAATCTTCCTCCTTAGTCGACACTTCCGGCTCTCATGTGGCTTGATATTCCCTCTCTCTCTCTCTCTCTCCCCCTCTCTTTCCCTCCCTCCTTCCCTTCTCCCCTTGGGTTAACATTAATAATAAGGGAGTCCTCGTGAGCATCCCTCGTTATTTATAGTATTAATAAAATTCATGTTATTCATAAAAAGTGAAATATATCAAACAATATGAAAATATTATCGATTTTGATTTTACTTTAAATATAGTTTAAAACTTAATATTAATTCTTAACTCATTTTAATAATAAGTATTTTTAATCAAACTTCTTTGAGTTGAATGGTCGGACACTCTACTCTCTTAACCAAAACTCTCTAATTTGAGCCCTGGGAATGGAGAAAAAGGATTTAGGGAGCCAATCCATCAATGGACTTTATAGTGATCGGATCAGATTAGTCGGATAAATTTTGGATACTGGTCGGTGAAAATAAAAAAAAAAAGGTATTTTTAAAGAAAATCCAACATAGTTTAATCATTTTAAAATCACTATCATGTGCAGTATTTTTAATTTTAATTTTATTTTAAAAAAGGCTTGAAATATAATTAACTTCATAACTCTCTTTAATGTTAAAGATTATTGAAAAAAAGACTTAAATTAACTTTCTATTTCAACCACCACTACAAAATTAAAGCAATATAGGGACGGAAAAAAACCATTTGTAGAGTCCAAAAAACCGTTGGAAAAACCTTCTCTAACCGATGAGATTTCAGTTGGCTATACACCAGTCGGGATAGGTCTATACCGACAGTTGTGGTAACCGTTGAAGTATGTCTTGATATATATTGACAGTTAGAAAACCGTTGGTAAAAGTTACAGACTTTTATTGTTGGTTACACAAGTGTTAAGAAATGTTACATTTTGTATCGTTGGTTAACATATATTAGTATAAATTACTGTCTTGTATCGTCAGTTGCTATGTGTTACTATAAGTTACTATCATATATCGTCGGTTACCAAATATTTTGCTATAAATTATTGTTTTGTATCGTCGCTTACCATATGTTACTATTTTGTATTGTCAGTTTTCAAATATGTTACTATAAATTATAGTTTTGTATTGTCGATTATCATATATTACTATAAGTTACTATCTTGTATCGTCGGTTACCAAATATGTTAGTATAAATTATTGTCTTGTATCGTCGGTTACCATATGTTACTATAAGTTACTGTCTTTTATAGTTGGTTATCAAATATGTTACTATAAGTTATGTCTTGTATCGTTGGTTACCATATGTTACTATAAGTTATTTTCTTGTATCGTCAGTTACTAAATATGTTACTATAAGTTATTGTTTTGTATCATCGGTTACCATATACATTACTATAAGTTACTATGTTATATCGTCAGTTACCATATATGTTACTATAAGTTATTATTTTGTTTTATCGGTTACTACAAAAGTTAAGAAAATGAAGTGCCTCTTATTGTCAGTTAGACGAGTATTAGAAAATATTGTCTTGTATCGTCGATTAAACAAGTATTAAAGAAAAGTTACTTTTATTGTCAATCAGTAGGTAAAGTTACCATCTTATATTGTGGGTTGCCATAAATCTATCTTGTATGTTTTGTGTCATTGGTTACATATGTTAGTATAAGTTACTCTCTTATCTTGTATCGTCAACTATTACAAGTGTTAGGAAAATATAGTGAGAAAATATTGTTAAGAAAATGTATGAAAATATATGCCTTTTATTGTCGGTTATACAAATATATAATCCACAGTCATTTGTTTATTATAATACTAAGTTCACCATCAACTTATCTTTTACCACCCTTACAAATGTTACATTACAACCCAAGATAACAACCAAAGATGAAAATGTTACATTACAACTCAAGATAACAACCAAAGATAAATATAATGCAAGATATTAATAATATTAATGACAAAGAAAAAAATATAAACAAATACATTAGTAACATCTCGGATGGTTAGACTTCTTTAGATCCACTTGAATTTTCATCTGAACAAAGTGATGAAACAATGAGCTTAAACATTACAAGAGAGTTTCAATGTCCTTGAGTAAGAGTTTTGGATAGGTATGGATGCCGAAAGTATAATATATATTTTAGTTGAATAAGAGTTTTTGTTGATTATGGATTATGAGAAATGAGAAATAAGGTTATATGTTTCGATAGATTTTGAAAGCTTTGAGAGGATGAGAAGATAATGGATTTTGAGACTTTTGATCGGAGAAAGGGAGAGCTTTCGAGGGAATAAGAAGCAATGAGAGAGCTTTAATGGTTTTAAAGGATGTTGACCGCCATATTTTCACAACCAACTTCAAAACCCGCCATTTTTTAAAATTTTGTCTTCCACCCTACACTTTCATTTTTACATGCTAGTTCCCACCTATATTTTTAATTTTAGATTGTTAAAAAGTCACTACATGCCACGAAAGTAATCCAAATTTGGTTTATTTTCTGTCATGTTGTCAATCCAAATTGAATAAATTATATCCGACGACTGGGTTGGGCTAACTCTAAAATATAATGTCCAATTGATCAAATGGTTAATTATAATTTATTTGTTTATATGTTTTAAGAAAGGGAAGATGAGAGTTAAAAAGATAAAAAAAAAGTTAAAAAAATGTAGCTGGAAAAAAAAGGAGAGAGAGTTAAAAAAAAAAGAATAAAGAAAGTTAAAAAAAAATGTAAGACATTGGGTAAGGAAGTATATAGAATGTGAATTTAGATGACCTTGTTCTTTATATATATATATATATATATATATATATATCTCTTTCTATCTCTTCCTCCGTCTCCCATTGTTACTCATAAAGTCATAACAATCACATACCTCACGGTTTCACTGTCTTTCCCACGGTTTCACCGCCTTCTATTGTCACTTATTAAGTCATAATACAAACTACTAGTTATCACTATTTACTACCATTATATTATACCCCAAGGTTCCACCTAGTCTCCCACGGCTCCACCGTCTCCTATTGTCACTCCTAAAATCATAATACAAACTTATTACCAGTTACCACTAGTTACTATCACACCATCTTTCCCATGGTTCCACCGTATCTCACAAATTTCAAAACCCATATTTTTAAAAATTATCTCCTGCATTTTTTAAAATTATCTCCCACATTTTTGATACTTTTAAGTTTTTTAGTTTTTAGTTATCCGCCCTTTTTAAAAACTCACCATATGCACGAAAACAATCCAATTAATTCATTTTCTGAATTATCTCCCGCATTTTTTTAAATAAATTTTTGATAATGTTTTTTTTTTGTAAAAAATGAAAATAAAATGAAAAAAATGAATTACATGATGAATTTTCAATAAAATTAATATTATCAAAAATTTTAAATTGATAAATTTCTAATAAAATTAATATTTCAAAAATTTTGAATAAATTGAATTAGAAGTAAAATGAAAAATCATAAAAATAATATTACCAGAAAATAATAATTTTTTAATTTTAAGATAATTTTTAATTTATATATTTAATTTTTATTTGTTTATATGAAAGTGAGTTAAAAAAAAAAGAATAAAGAAGAGTGTAAAAAGAAAAAACCCAAAATGTCTTCCACCGCAGAGCTCCGTAAGGCTTGGAGAGGCACTCGTGTGAGACATGCTTGCACATGTGAGGCTTGGACTTGCACCCGTGAGGCATGGCTGTGCCCGCGTGAGGAATGGCTACGCCCGCGTGAGGCATGGCTGCACCCGTGAGGCTTGGATTTGCACCCGCTAACATACCACAATTTATTACTACTTATCACTTACCATTACTTACTATTAACGTACCATAACTTACCACTAATTTATCACTAATTTACCACTACTTATACTATTTACCATTAACTTACGACATGTTATAATTATTAATATTATTTATTATTTATTTATTAATTTATGTTAAATTAATATTAATATTTATAATTTTATTGAATTGTCATGAGAATTTTATTATTTTATTTAATATTTAAAGAGTGTAGTAAGAAAAGAGAGAGAGTTAAAAAAATAAATAAAATTAAAAAAGTTTATTTAAAAAAAAAAAGGCACAATGCAAATGTGCTTTCTTAAAAGAGGGTTGCCCCCGCTTGTGCAGCGCGGGGGCAGCTTTCTTTACTTCTTTAATTTTTTTTTATTTTTTCATTTTTTTCTTTTTACAATTGTTTTGTTTTTATTTTTTTAGAAAGTGGAAGTTATATATATATATTTTTATTTTTTTACCCTACATTTTTTTTATATTTTTTCTTAGTTATTTTGTATTTTTTCTTTTATTATTTTATATTACTATCACTATATATTACTATTACTATATATTATTAATAGTTATTACGTTTTTTTTTGTTTTTTTTTGAATATTAAAATATTAAAAAATAATTTTACAAAAAAAATATTTCAAAAAATGAGATGAAAAATATTACCAAAAATTAATATTAGAAGAAAAATGAAAAATCATAAAATTAATATTACCAAAAAATAATAATTTTTTAATTTTAAGATAATTTTTTATTTATATATTTAATTTTTTATTTTAAATTAATATGTTACAGTAAAAATCGTGCTGAAAGAAACTAAGAAGATGAATATGTTTGCCTTAACTTAATTTAAATTTTAGAATATTTTCAAATTAAATTTTTATCATCAAAACCTAATTTTTATGAGTTGTTAACGCCTTCATATCATACACTTATTACCATTTATCATCATTTGTTATCATACATTATATTATCACTTATTATCATGTATTATAGTCGTATTACCATTTATTACCGTGCATTATATTACCACTTGTTACCATTTGTTGCTATACATTATATTACCACTTATTACAATTTATTACTATGAATTACATTACCACTTATTATGACTCATTACATACATTATAGCCATATTACCACTGATTACCATTTGTTATTACTACTTATTACGTCTTGTTAGTATACATTATAATTATCATTACAGCATATAGACATGTGCACGTCATTTTCACAAACAAAGTTTTACAAAACAAATTTTTAAAACCCTCACTTACTTACTCGTCAATTTTTTTACTATTCACCCGCCTTTTTTTACTATTCATTTTTTTATTACTCACTATTTTTTCATATTTTTGTTATTTATATTTTATTTAATATTCACTTGGTTTTTTTATTATTAATCGCCTGCCTTTTTTTTATTAGATACATTTTTTCATTATCCGCTATTTTTTCATATTTTTGTCACTTAAATTTTATTTGTAAGATTCACACTCGTTTTTTTTTATTATTCACCCGCCTTTATTATTATATATTTTTTTCATTACTCTCTATTTTTATTATATATTTTCACATTTATAATATAATTTATTTTAATTTATTGATTTTATAAAAAATATTTTATTTTTTATTGTTATCAATTTTTATTTAATTTGCTAATTTATTAAATTAAAATGACATTATAGATATAAATTTTATATTTTAAATGTATTATTTATTTTATATACATTATTTAATTTTACAGTATTATCAAGAACCATAATTTTATTGATTTTATAAAAAATTTTGAAAGAATATTAAAAATATATTAAAAATGATTGATTTCATATTCTTTTTTAATATTTTTAATGGCTTTTAAAATTTTATTTTATAGATGTTTTTATATTTTAAAGAGTATTTTTTTAATATTTTTATATTATAGATGTTTTTAATGGAAATTTTTAATATTTGTTAATATTAAAAAAATTTTTTGATATATTTTTTTTTGATATTTTTTATATTTTTACTTTTGTGAAATCGATTTATATATTTTTAGATTGATGTGTTATCTGTACCTATTGTGCCACATTTACTGATGACAACTAATAACTGTTCAATATCTTTTTTACAAAACAGATGATATAGTTTAGCCATTAGTAAAGAAAATTCAGTATAGAAATTTCCGTCACTAAAGTTGTCATATTTACAGACGGTAAAATATATCGATCAACATAGATGAACAACTTATACAAATGATATTGTAAAGTAGACAATAAATAAGAGTCATATAGAGTTTATTTTCAAATTTTCTGATACCCGTTAGAATTAAACGTCGTTTTTATAGTTTTTACCGACGGTTTTGCTACTTTACGAACAGTTGATAAATTTCTTATGAATAAAAATTTTATACCATCGAAAAATGTATATATTTCTTAACAGTTTGGTCAAAAACGTCTTTAAATATCATAAAATGGAAACGATTTTTTCAAACCGTCCCTAAAACTCTGTCATATTTTTTTATCACAAATAATAATCGTTAGAATTAATTAAAAATTATGAAGACGGTATATATAAGTAGATAATAAAAAGAGTCATATTGATATTATTTTCAAATCGTTCATAAAACTTTATTATATTTACTGATCATAAATGATAAACGTCAGAATTAACATAGTTTTTAAAGATATTGCAATATATGTGTTAGCATAGATATAGAGGTTATGCAGACGGTATGGTTAAATAGATAGTAAAGAAGAGTCATATAGTGACTATTTTAAAGTCATCTCTAAAACTTTCACATTTACCGACCACAAGTAATAACCGTGATAATTCAGCATCGCTTTTTACAAATGGTTGTGCTCTTTTTACTAACGATTGCTAAACTTCTCCCAACAAATAATTTTATACCGTCATAAAATATTACTTTAATTTTGTAGTGATCGTGACTGTTTTTAAACCGTTCCTAACACTCTATCATATTTACTAACCACATATGATAAACGTTAGAATTGAATATAAGTTTTAAAGACTGTACAATGAATAATTGGTATAGATATACAACTTACGTCCACGGTATGGTTAACTAGATAGTAAAGAAGAGTTATTTAGAGACATTTTTCAAACCGTCTCTAAAATTTTGTCATATTTATTAACCACAAATAATAATCGTCAGATTTGAGTGAAACTTATGAAGACAATATGCTTAAGTAGTGAGTCAAAGTAGTCAAATCGAGACTATTTTCAAACCGTTTTTAAAACTCTGCCTTATTTACTGACCACAAAAGATAAGTGTCTGAATTGAACATAACTTTTAAAGACTATATAATATATGAGTTAGCATAAATATAGAATTTATGCAAACGGTATGGTTAGGTAGATAGTAAAAACGGTCATATACTGACTGTTTTCAAATCGTTCCTAAAAGTTTTATATTTACTGACTATAAATAATAACAGTGAAAATTCAACATCGCTTTTTACGAACGATTGTCCAACCTTTACTGAAAATTGCTAAATTTTTCTTAACGAATAATATTATACCGACGTAAAATATATATATTTCTTAATAGTTTCGTCACAAGTGTTGCTATACGCCATAAAAAACGGTCGCTATATATCACCGCCTATAAATATTACCGTCACCTCAACACTTTAATTTTGTAGTGCACATTAATACCAAATCTAAGGCTTTGGTTGCACATCCACACACGCGTATGATGATTTAATCTGTGTGATGGAAAGATAATTGAATACTCTCTAACCTATTGCCGAAATATTCAATATTCTAACTAGCTATATTGACCTAACAATTAGGAAGAGAGAGAGAGAGAGAGAGAGAGAGGATCACAAAAAAGGAAACGAAAAAAGAGGAACTCGCCAACTTGTTCATAAGCATCAAATTTATCATCTAAGATACTGATAAACTCATACAACAGCCGCATAATTAAAACATTAATTTTTAAACTTTAGCCGATTGGGCCATTTTAATATTGTAATATTGTACTATGATCCCCATCGACAAACCCTGTGTATGACTTGAAAAAGTCCAGCGGACTGGGCCAGGACGGGACTTTGAGCCACCAACCTTTCCCATGGAGAGACAGTTGAATGCTAGTCCTTTAAATTGAAATCCAGTATTATACCATGTCGTATGGTCAAGCTTTGTATAACTCGGCTTCACCAAAATCCCCAGTCGTGAAGACTGACAAGAGTGTGTCATAAAATTGAGAATGAGTAGAAGATAAATAAAGTGGCATGAAAGCTGCAACAACTTTGAAGAAGAAGAAGAAGAAGAAGAAACAAAAGAGGTCATTTTCTAGTTTTGTTCAAATCTGATTTAGAGATTGCAACCCAATTATATCATTTTGTACAATTCAACCATCCTTTTTTTTTTTAATCTCAAGAAGGAAATATCATGTTATGTATTTTTAGACTATTAAGCTAAGGAAAGAAATTACCATTTGCATGCCCTTTTCAAAAAGTTGAAAAGGGCATACAGATGGTGATATAAATAACATAGAAATAAGTTGGTTAAATTTGAGGTAAACTGAGAAGTTTTAAATGCATGCACTACTGCACTTCTCAATCTCTCTATTTTGAACACTTTGTGAATTCTTGGCATTGGCTACACTACAAAAAGAATTAGTTTTAGCGGCATTTTTTAAAACCCTAGGCGAAGATCAAGTTGCCACACTCGTTTAGAAACATTTGAAAGCGGTATTTGTATGAAGTGTTATCAAAGGTCTTAATAAACAACACTATTTTCTTTATAGTACTGAGACTTGTTTATGCCACCTGATTTCTTTGCTCAATCAGGAACACTGCTTCTTGACTGTTTCAAAGTACGATTGATCGTGCTGCTGCTGAGTATTGAATTCGGGACAATGAAAGCAGGCTTGAGCATCTAGCAATTGACCCGCGGTATCACGTAAGATTAGCAATCCATTAGTTGGCCGAGACAATAGAATGATCGTGGGATGCGGCACAGAGTATTCTGTTCAGGGAACGTATTAGAACAACTGGTTGGGCTGATTTTATTCAGGTATTCTGTGATCATTATGTGCCCCTTGTCCCACTGGAGGGCATTGGAGGACTAGTTTCGACAATACTCTTAGAGGGATAAGACAATTTTTCAATATGCTCAGGTGTTCAACTCTCTGTCCCAATCAATCGCATATTTGAGGCTGTGTGACGAGGATAAGGCATACATGTTCATCTGGTGTTTACATCCAGATTATGTGAATTCTATGACCGGCATGGGCATCTGATTTGTTAAGGTATGCAACAATGATAGTTTGGTGTTACCATAACGAAAAGTCATGGCATCTCCACTTATATTCGTTTAACTTCATAGATAGAGGGCTTGTCATGAAAGCAGTGGTTGGTGAGGTCGTATGGACAGAGATTGGAGGTTTGCTAAGCAGAGCAGTTGGCCGAGATATTGTAGGTGTCTATGATATCACTCTATAGGGAATTGTCAAACAGCAGCAGCAAGCTGGGTTCTTGATAGAGTTTACGGGAAGAGATTTTTCAGCCATTGGTGCTGCAGACTGCACTGATTCATAACTACCCTCCTTGGGTCAAAGCGCACAGGTTTTCGCATTGTCGTGGAAGTCACCACTGTGTTATTATACATTCGATCTTTCTATTCGATAGACTAATTATTTTTAGGATAGATTTTGATTATACACATTCTTTCATACACTAGACCACCGGGGCATGTTGATTTTCCCTCCAATTCCAAATTTCTATAAGTTATAAAAAAATAAAATCATTGAACATTAAAAAATTAACGTGAAAACAATTTATCATCTCTTTTATAAATAAATTTGACTATACCAGAATTTTTTTTTTAATTAGAAAAGTTTTATTTTATTAAAAAATAATATAAATATTACAAGGATGTGATAAGTGTGAGTCGAACATGCGACATTCAAATTTTCAATTTGACGTTCTCCCAACTAAGCCATACACACAAATTCACAAATGTACCAGTCGAGAATCAAATATGGGTTTGTCGCGTTATTTTAACAAAAGAATATTACAGATATAATAAGGATGTAGCGAGCGTGGATCAAACATGAGACTTTCAGATCATGGCCTTTCAACTGAAGTATCCTTACTAATCCACAAATGCACACGCGACCTTTAGATCTTTAGTCTAACGGTCTCTCAACTGAGCTATCCTTGCTAATCCACAAATGCACTAATTGGGAATCAAGGTGGTATTCTACCACTA
Source organism: Dillenia turbinata (assembly GCA_037126225.1). Taxonomy (NCBI): domain Eukaryota; kingdom Viridiplantae; phylum Streptophyta; class Magnoliopsida; order Dilleniales; family Dilleniaceae; genus Dillenia; species Dillenia turbinata. The sequence continues at coordinate 12,094,931 of JBAMMX010000023.1, read as the reverse complement.
AATCACCGGTGCTTGTTAGTTTTCTATCTAATTTTAAATTCCGATCAATTAAAGAGAATATGATTTTTTATACAAAAATATGGATGAGAAATAAATTTGATTTTGCAAGAAAATTTTTATTATTCAACTAAAAATCTTTTATTTCATTAAAGTATATTGCAGATATTATAATGATGCGGTAAGAGTGGATCGAACACGCGACCTTCAAATCTTAAGTCTGGCGTTATCCTTGTCATGCCCTGACTCTCCCGTCGAGTACATAATAACCGTCACGTAATCTCGGCATACGGGCATGACCTCCCCATATATCGGGATAGCGCAAGACATTCCAATTGTACAATAAATCTTCCAAAACATAAAATCTATCAAAATAAGAAATCATATATACAACACACATGTAAGGGACTCATCCGACCCATCCCTGTACATACATGCAGATTTGGCTATCCCAATCATTCCAGAGTTCTCAATCATTTCATGAATTTACAAACCAAAATAAAATATCAACATCTATAAATATAGTTCAAATGTCCCGATACAATTAAAACATTTTTCCAAAAATAATTTCCAAACAAAAGAATGAAATCTCAAATCATAATCGTATGAATTTTACTAATACTTGTTCGAAGAAAATAAACCAGTATCAATAAAATCTAAACGGTATGAGATATACAGAATTTCCTTTCCAAGGATTCTACAATTGTAACACCGACACTGCGGTGCCCGTACAAGTGTCCTATTCATGAATTATATAAAATATTTTTTAGTTTATATATATAGAGAGAAATTTTTATTTATATTGATTTTCGATTTTGGGTCTTTAAATTGAAATATTTGGTATAATTAAAGTATTCGTATTTCCGATTTGTAGTGTAAAGTGAGTATAAAAATATATAGATGAATTATATAAATTTATTTTATAAAAAGAAATATAATAATAATAATAATAATAATAATAATAATAATAATAATAATAATAATAATAATAATAATAATAATAAAAAGAGAAAGAGAGAGAGAAAGAGGAATTAGGGTTAGAAAACCCTAACCCCTTTTCCCTCTCCCTCTTTCTTTCTCCGTCTCTTCCTCTCCCGCGGCCATTCTCCCTCTCCACCGCCTCCCTCCGCCGCAGATCGCCGCCACCACACGTCACCACCATCTCCGATCCACTCTCTTTGTTTCTCTCTGTTTCTCTCGATCTCTCTTTTCTCGAATCTGTCTCTCTTTCCCACTTGATTCCCCTCCGTCGCTGCTTCCGCCGCGACCCGCCATCTGCCGCCACCCTCTATCTCTCTCTCTCTTTCCCTCTCTATTTCGCTCTCTTTCTCTCTCTATCACGCGATTTCTTTCTCTCTCTGTCGCATTATCTCTCTCACTCTCCATCGTCACTCTTCCTATCTCTCCCTCTGTTTCCCTCTGCTCCCTCTTTCCTGCGTGAACAGAGAGCTTTCGCTTTCTTCCTCTCCCCTCTCGCGCGTGACAACTTTGCCTCTCTCTTCCTTGCTCGCGCGCTTTGCTCTCCCTCTGTCGAGAGTGCTTCTCCAATCTTTGTAGAAGCCCCAAGCCGACAGGAACAAGAAAGCCTTCGAAACCCTAGACTATTTGCACTCATTCCTTGCGAAGGTAAGGGTAAAAGTTCTGACCTATAGATTTAGGGTTTTTATTCTTATAGTGATTAAGATTTATTGCTGAAATATGCTTCAATTTGAAAGTATTGCAGATCCTGGAATGAATTGAATGGTGAACGGAAGTTAGCTCTGTGATCTGAGAAAACCCTAGGTGAGGGATTTTTGACTCATTCGATTTATTTGGATGAATTTAGGAAAATTAGGATAAGAAGTATTGTATATGTTTAGGATGTATGATAGATTCGATTAGAACGCATTGTCTGACATTATATCTGATTATTTAGGTTAAGTATAGAATTTTATATGAATTGGGCTGTTCCAGATGATAGAATCATATTAAGTTGATTAGAATAGTTTTCCACAGAGTTTTATTTGACATATGCATGGAAATAGTCAGAATTTGGGATTTGAGTTTAAGGATTGATGCAGTCTTTTTCCTTATAAGTTGTCCTACATATAGGCAATCAAAATACGATCTCCGTATTATGAAAATAGATTTCCATACTTTGGAAATGACATATGAATTAAAACAATTGGATGGGAATCAAAAAGTGTATGACTTTTTCAAAAATTTTCTATCTTGTAGGAAATTTATTATTTTAGGCTTGTTTACGACTTTGAGTGGTTTAGAGATTGAATTAGACTTGGATTTGATTGTATTATTTATTTATAAATGGAACGAAATTGACGACATTCGAATGTATATAAAAATATAAAGAATTTGGATTCGTACAAACTTAGGGAAAATGGATAAACCCTAAAAATATTTGGAAATTTGATGACAATTGTGATGATTTGATTAGGTTGATCTTCTTGGAGATCCGAGGAGTCAGTTTGGATTAATTGTGGAAATAGGGAATGATCACCCTCCGTAGAATATGAGTGAGACTCTAATCTCTGGCATTAAATAGTGAAACTTGATTTTTACCGTTCTTTCAACAAAACATGCTTTCGATATGCATTGATTCAACGTGTGACGCTAAATTTCAAATATGTTTTGTGATTATTGGAGTGTCGTAAATTTATGTCTCCGATGACTATGCATCCATGGTTTGAAATGAATTAATATTGTGCCATTATTTGAGAAACTAGAATATTTTCTATCCTACCGTTGCATTGTTATGTTGATTTGAAATGATTGATGAAATGTATCGGCACACGGATTTGAAATGTTTTGATGAACTATGTGGGTTGGATGCCTACTAGTTATAAGATGATATTATGATGTGATATTATTTGATGGATTCTGTAGCTACGAAGGGCGTTTGTAGTGGCACCGGGATATTCGGATACGCTTCTGCAGGAGATATCTACAAACGTCATTTTATATGGCTATAGGCACGGCCGGTTGAATCTTTATAAGGGAGGATGTGTGTGACGCCATTATCTAGCATCGGGGGGGTCCTATACACGATGATGAGCTAGCCCCAGCGAACTCATTGCCAACGTCGAGGGAGAGAGCAACTTTTGAACAACCTTGCATAATAAAACCCCCCATGCGCCTGTCCTTGGTCATGGTTGACCGTTGCCAGAATTATTTTCGGCTTGCTCTAAAATGATACTTGATTTTTAAATGGATGCATATATGTATGATATCATGTGATTGATTAAATGAGTTCATTTTACTGAACATGCCATGTTTTACTGCAAATCATGAATTATTGTTTACGAATATTGTTGTTTGACACTCCAATGGTTCACCTACACTATTTGTGCTTGATTTTAATCTCCTCACTCACTAGGTATCTTCCATGTACTCACCCCTTTCCTTTTCTCCTTTAGAAAGTGTTATTGTGCTAGAGCAACACATTCGGCTCTAGAGGGCTTGGTAGCTTATTGGTGGATTTGGGTGTTCACGTACGGTGAGATTTAAATTTTAATTGAAGTATGAATTCCGTACTTTATGTCGACCCTGCGAGGTCTTGATATTGAGATCCGTAGTTGGTCGTGTACATATTATGGGATGACTGTATAACTTATGGACATTTATTTGTGAAACTCTCATATTACACTTGCATTGAGGCACTTGTAAATATTTAAAATGTTAACTTGGGAATTTGTTGTACATTTGTATAAAACTTAGGCCAGCTCGGTGTGGCGGCTACTCATGCTCTAGTTAGGCATGACAGTAGAGGTCTATGGTTAGGACTGTTAGTATTTATTTTAGCCTTGCGTTGTCCTGGTTGTGCACGGTGGATGGGTTGATTGTTGTGAGGCCTAGATGGCCTTTTTTTTAATTAACAGGATGGTTGTAAGTTATACAGGTTAAATTGTACATGGGAGACCTCCGAAATATGGGGAGGTTCTGCCCGATTTTCTGTAAAAATGTAGTTGGCATCTAGGACAACGGGCGGCTACTCACGACCCTGGTTCGGGGCGTGACAGTTGTATTGGTATCAGAGTGTCTAGGTTGGAGAAAAGATAGTGATAAAAATCTTCCCAAGTACATTTAAAAGTCCTCAATGCATTAGAGAGTTTCATACAGTCATTTAAAGTCCCATACATGGCCATAGGCATATAAGTTCATCTATTTTAGGGGGTTGGATACATGATGCATCTATCCCATTATTTCGCATTCAAATGCCTTGATCCATAACTCAAATTCTTTTTTAGGGGGTTAGTTACTCCGTAACTAACCCTAATCCTTGAATTCTACCTAATAAAAAGGTTGCTCTTTTTGCAGAACTATGTCACCTAAACATGGTAGGCACAGTGCACCACCAGAGAGTCCCTCAGTGCCTGATGCATCTAGGGCACTCAAGACTCCACGAGTACCAGAGGATGCTTCCTCTACTCATGCACCTTCACCAGTACCACCCTCAGCACCTCCACCGGCTGTTACAGCCAAGATTCCTCTATCACCACTCGACGCCTTGAGGTAGTGGCAGGAGTGGTACAATAGATATGGGGTGCAGATGCCACCACGTCCACCACAGACTTTAGCCACCACACCTGCGGCCGTACCTGCTCCTACGGCACCGATTCTTCCTCCGATGGCCGGTCCGTCTATTTCTAGTCCGATCGATGAGACATCGGTTTCTTTGAGGTGCATCCACAAGCTTACTCAGTTGGTGAAAGAGTCACGACAGCTCGGATGCATAGATTTTTCAGGATCTAGTGATGCCGTAGTGGCAAAGCACTGGATCAATAGGACTCGTAGGATCCTTACTGATCTGGGGTTGACAGAGGAGCTCAGGTTCAGAGTTATTGAGAGACTCCTCGACGGGGATGCCCTCTCGTGGTGGGAGGCTATCTATGATAGTGCTACACAGACTCTGCGGTGGGAGGACTTTCTACGAGAGTTCGACCGCAGGTACTTTACCCCATTTTAGCAGGACCGGATGAGGACTGAGTTTCTGTACTTACACCAGGGGACTAGGTCAGTCTCAGGGTAAGAGGCTGAGCTCAGAAGGTTAGCAGCATTCATCCCTGACATGGCGACCCCAGCTCAGATGAGGTTTAAGTTTGAAGATGACCTCCAATTGAACATCAAGAAGTATATGACAGTGACTCCTACTTTTACACTTTCAGAAGTGATTGATTCAGCATATCGGGCAGAGGAGATCGTCCGAGCTGAGGCTAGGCAGAAAGAGAGTCACCAAAAAAGGAGGCAGATTGGGTCATAGAGTAGACAGTCTTTGAAAAGGGGCAGAGATTCTGGTTATCACGGAGGGTCTTTTAGCTTCAGACCAGCGGACCAGGACAGGAACCTCGACCACAGGGCTTTGGGACACCAGCCCCTAGTGTCACTACACAGTCTACGGCACAGAGACAGTCTTTCTGCCACAGATGCAGCAACCATCATACATACGGGGCATGTATAGTACCGATTTCTTACTTCCAGTGTGGGAAGCAAGGTCACGTTAAGAGTGCCTGCCCAGATTTAGGTCGAGGAGGACCAACTCTCTGGAGTCGTACTGGTACTTCTAGCACAGGCCAGCAGGGGGCACCTGCGCACTCAACTCTTACAGCTCCTCGGACTGCAACCGGGAGTAATACAGTACCAGGACCATCGCGACAGTAGCCTAGGGCCCAGGCTCGTGTATTTGCGATAACGCAGGAGGACGCACAGGCAAACCCTGATGTTCTTATGGGTAATCCTACCGCAGACCCCTCAGTGTAGTATTTTTGTTGTACTTTCTTTATGAGATCTAGCATATCATGACGTCGACGTACAGTTTTGACTAGTTAAAACTTTAGAAGCTTAACTGGTTTGATATATATATAATTATGTTTATTTTTCTTCGCATTCTAAATATCTTTAATCTCTTTCCTATATTTAAGTACCATGCAAATATTAGGTATCGACGCCCGTATTCTCATAGATACTGGGTCGAAGTTTTGATTTGTGAGCGACACGTTCGCTTGTCATTCTGATAGGTCTCTCTCACCACTTGATGAGGAGATTATGGTAGTCACTCCTCTTGACAAGCATATCATTCGAGATACAGTCTATAGAGACTGCGAGGTCTGTATTGAGGAGGAAGTATTAGAGGTAGATTTGATTCCGCTCCCTTTCATGGATTTTGATGCCATCCTAGGGATGGATTGGCTGAGTTTACACTGGGCTTCCGTGGATTGTTTCATAAAGGAGGTTGAGTTTCGGAGGTCCGGGAAGCCACCATTGGTGTTATGGGGCGAGAGACGGGTATTGCCCCGTTGTGTTATATCTGTTATGAAGGCCAGACGCATGGTACGCCATGGGTGCACTGTTTATCTGGCCTATGTCGTTGACACCACTGCTAAGGGACCAAAACTTGAGGATGTCCATGTGGTACAAGAGTTTCCAAATGTGTTCTCCGAGGAGCTTTCCGAATTACCACCAGTTTGGGAGTTCGATTTTGAGATTGATCTAGTACCGGAGACCACTCCTATTTCTATTCCGCCATACAAAATGGTGCCTGCTGAACTGAGAGAGCTCAAGGTTCAGTTGCAGGAACTTCTAGACAAGGGGTTTATTCGCCCGAGCACTTCACCCTGGGGTGCTTCGGTGTTGTTTGTAAAGAAGAATGATGGTACACTTCGGCTTTGTGTAGATTACAGACAGTTGAACAAAGCCACCATCAAAAATAAATATCCCCTACTACGTATCGATGATTTGTTTGATCAGCTGCAGGGAGCCAAGGTTTTCTCTAAGATTGATCTCTGTTCGGGTTATCATCAGTTGAGGATTCGGGCCGAGGATGTGCCCAAGACAGCTTTTCGTACCCGATATGGCCATTATGAGTTTTTAGTCATGCCGTTTGGGCTGACTAATGCCCCAGCTGCTTTTATGGATCTGATGAATCGAGTCTTTCATGACTTCTTGGATCGGTTCGTCATCGTATTTATCGATGACATCTTGGTGTATTCACGGAGTGATGAAAATCATGTTCAGCACCTTTGGGTGGTATTGCAGATACTCCGCGAGAAGCAGCTATATGCCAAATTTTCGAAATGTGAGTTTTGGCTGAGACAGATAGGATTTTTGGGGCACATTGTCTTCGCAGAGGGTATTTATGTTGATCCGCGAAAGGTTGAGGCTATATTGAAGTGGGAACAACCACAAACAGTTACCGAGATCCGTAGTTTCTCGGTTTAACTGGGTATTATCATAGATTTGTAGAGGGATTTTCCTGGATAGCTGCCCCATTGTCTAAATTGACCTGGAAGGGGTCAAGTTTGTTTGGGATGATCGCTGTAAGGCGAGCTTTCAGGAATCAAACAACAGTTGACCTCTGCTCCTATTTTAGCCATTCCCACTAGTAGTCGGGAATACACTGTGTACAGTGATGCTAGCCGACAGGGATTGGGTTGTGTTCTGATGCAAGATAGCCGGGTTATTGCATATGCCTCGCGGCAACTGAAGAAACACGAAGTTAACTACCTGACACATGATTTGGAATTGGCAGCCATTGTCTTCGCGTTGAAGATATGGTGGCATTATCTTTGTGGGGTGACCTGCAGAGTATTTACAGATCACAGAAGTTTGAAGTATCTATTTATCCAAAAGGAGATAAATTTGAGACAAAGGAGATAGTTAGAGCTTCTCAAGGATTATAACCTCATTATTGACTATCATTCGAGCAAGGCGAATGTTATTGCAGATACCTTGAGTTAGAAGTCAGCATTATCCTCACAGTCGACAGAGAAAGCATACCTTTCTTGTTTAGTAGGACTCCAAGCCTTAGGAGTCAGTTTGACTAGTGATGATCAGGGAGGCTTATTGGCCAGATTTGAGGTCAGGCCAACTTTGTTCGATCGTATCAGAGAGCTCCAGAGTACAGATGAGGAGCTTCAGGGTATTGGGGATAGAGTCCGCATAGCTGAAGGCAAAGACTTTCGGATCCGAGAGGATGGATTGTTAGTGTTCAGGGAGTGGGTTTGTATTCCCGCTGATATAGATCTCTACAAGGCCATACTTGAGGAGGCACACTCATCCGCATATGCATTGCATCCGGGTGGTACCAAGATGTATCGGACCATTCGGGAGAGTTATTGGTGGCCCGGCATGAAATGGGAAATTACGGACTTTGTGGCTAGGTGTTTAGTTTGCCAGCAGGTGAAGGCCGAGCATCAGTGCCCGGCAGGTATATTGCAGCCCTTACTGATTCCTGAGTGGAAGTGGGATCACATTACTATGGATTTTGTGGCAGGGCTACTGCGGACTTCATCACGGCCTGATGCCATTTGGGTGATTGTAGATCGATTCACCAAGTCCGCACATTTTCTTCCTATTCGCAGCGACTATCCTTTGGAGACCTTGGCACGTCTTTACATTGATACGATAGTCAGGCTGCATGGTGTTCCTAGTATCAAATAGGGACCTGAGGTTCACTTCTAAGTTTTGGCCCAAGTTGTAGGAGGCAATGGGCACGAGGCTAAGATTTAGCACAGCCTATCATCCACAGACAGATGGTCAGTCAGAGAGGACCATTCAGACCCTTGAGGACATGCTGAGAGCATGTGTGATGGATTTCCGGGGTAGGTGGGATCGGCACTTTCCACTAGTCGAATTTGCATATAATAATAGCTATCAGGCCAGTATTGGGATGCTACCATATGAGGCATTGTATGGCAGGAAGTGTCGCACCCCGGTATGTTGGGATGAGATCGGAGAGTGATGTCTTAGCAGTGTTGAGTTGATTGAGGAAACAAATGATAAGGTTAAGGTCATCCGTGAGTCGATGAGAGCCGCCCAGGACAGACAGAAGGCATATGCCGATCGTAGGCGATGACCTCTTGAGTTTGCCAAGGGAGATATGGTTTTCTTGAGGGTATCTTCTTTGAAGGGAGTTATACGGTTCAGGTAGCGGGGTAAGTTGAGCCCGAGATATATTGGGCCCTTCCGTGTCATTGAGAGGGTCGGGAGTGTGGCATATGGATTGGAGCTGCCAGATGAACTATCCCGTATTCATGACGTCTTTCATGTCTCAGTACTCAGGAGGTACCTAGCTGATCCTTCTCATGTACTTGAACCTTCACTTGTTGAGTTGCGAGAGGACCCCAGTCTTCCAGTTCAGCCCGTGGCTAATCTAGATTAGCAAGTCAAAAAACTACGGAGCAAGTAAGTTTCATTGGTCAGGGTCTTGTGGAGAAGTGACCAAGTCGAGGAGGAGACCTAGGAGCCCGAAAAGGCTATAGGAGACAGTACCCTCATTTGTTTATTGTATAGCTTTCTTTTTGTTTCGAGAACGAAACTTATTTTTAGGGGGTTAGAAAATGTAACACCGACACAGCGGTGTCCGTACTAGTATCCTGTTCATGAATTATATAAAATATTCCTCAGTTTATATATATAGAGAGAAATTTTTATTTATATTGATTTTCAATTTTGGGGTCTTTAAATTGAAATTTTTGGTATATTTAAAGTATCTGTATTTCCGATTTGTAATATAAAGTAAGTATAAAAATATATAGATGAATATTTATTCATTTATTAATTTATTTATTTACTCATTTAATTATTTATAAATTTATTTTATAAAAAGAAATAATAACAATAATAATAATAATAATAATAAAAAGAGAGAGAGAGAGAAAGAGGAATTAGGGTTAGAAAACCCTAACCCCTTTTCCCTCTCCCTCTTTCTCTCTCCGTCCCTTCCTCTCCCGTTGCCATTCTCCCTCTCCACCGCCTCCCTCCGCCGCTGATCGCCACCACCACACGTCACCACCATCTTTGATCCACTCTCCCTCTCTATCTTTCCCTCTCCGTTCTCTCTCTCACTGTTTCTCTCTCTTTCTCTCGATCTCTCTCTTATCGAATCTATCTCTCTTTTCCACTCGATTCCCCTCCGTCGCTGCTTCCGCCGCGACCCGCCATCTACTGCCAACCTCTATCTCTCTCTCTCTTTCCCTTTCTATTTAGCTCTCTTTCTCTCTCTATCATGTGATCTCTTTCTCTCTCTGTCACACTATCTCTCTCACTCTCCACCGTCACTCTTCCTATCTCTCCCTCTGTTTCCCTCTACTCCCTCTTTCCTACGCAAATAGAGAGCTTTCGCTCTCTTCCTCTCCCCTCTCGCGCGTGACAACTTTGCCTCTCTCTTCCTTGCTCGCGTGCTCACGTGCTTTGCTCTCCCTCTGCCGAGAGAGCTTCTACAATCTTTGCAGAAGCCCCAAGCCGACAACAACAAGAAAGCCTTCGAAACCCTAGACTACCTACTCTCATTCCCTGTGAAGGTAAGGGTGAAAGTTCTGACCTATAGATTTAGGGTTTTGATTCTTATAGTGATTAAGATTTATTGCTGAAATTTGCTTCAATTTGGAAGCATTGCAGGTCCTGGAATGAATTGAATGGCGAACGGAAGCTAGGTCTGCGATCCGAGAAAACCCTAGGTGAGGGATTTCTGACTCATTCGATTTATTTGGATGAATTTAGGGTAAATTAGGATAAGAAGTATTGTATATGTTTATGATGTATGATAGATTCGATTAGAACGCATTGTCTGACATTATATGTGATTATTTAGATTAAGTATAGAATTTTATATGAATTGGGCTGTTCCGGATGATAGAATCATATTAAGTTGATTAGAATAGTTTCCCTCAGAGTTTCATTTGACATATGCATGGAAATAGTTGGAATTTGGGATTTGAGTTTAAGGATTGATACAGTCTTTTCATTATAAGTTGTCCTGCATATAGACAATCAAAATACGATCTCCGTATTATGAAAATAGATTTCCATACTTTAAAAATGACATATGAATTAAAACAATTGGATGAGAATCGAAAAGTGTATGATTTTTTCAAAGATTTTCTATCTTGTTGGAAATTTATTATTTTAGGCTTGTTTACGACTTTGAGTGGTTTAGGGATTAAATTAGACTTGGATTTGATAGTATTATTTATTTATAAATGGAATGAAATTGATGACATTCGAATGTACATAAAAATTTGAAGAATTTGGATTCGTACAAACTTAGGGAAAATGGATAAACCCTAAAAATATTTAGAAATTTGATGGCAATTGTGATGATTTGATTAGGTTGACCTTCTTAGATACCCGAGGAGTCAGTTTGGATTACTTGTGGAAATAGGGAGTGATCACCCTCTCTAGAATGTGAGTGAGACCCTAATCTCTGGCATAAAATTGTGAAACTTGATTTTTACCGTGTTTTCAACAAAACATGCTTTCTCTAGAATGTGAGTGAGATCCTAATCTCTGGCATAAAATTGTGAAACTTGATTTTTACCGTGTTTTCAACAAAACATGCTTTCGATATGCATTGATTCGACATGTGGCGCTAAATTTCAAATCTGTTTTGTGATTAGTGGAGTGTTGTAAATTTATGTTTCCGATGACTATGCATCCATGGTTTGAAATGAATTAATATTATGCCATTATTTGAGAAACTAGAATGTTTTCTATTCTACCGTTGTATTGTTATGTTGATTTGAAATGATTTATAAAATGTATCGGCACACAGATTTGAAATATTTTGATGAACTATGTGGGTTGGATGCCTACTAGTTATGAGATGATATGATGATATGATATTACTTGATGGATTCTGTAGCTATGAAGGGCGTTTGTAGTGGCACCGGGATGCCCGGATACACTTCTGCAGGAGGTATCCACAAACGTCATTCAATATCGCTATAGGCGTGGCCGGTTGAACCCATATAGGGGGAGGACATGTGTGATGCCATTGTCTAGCACCGAGGGGGTCCTATACACGATGATGATTTAGCCCCAGTGAACTCATGGCCAACGTCGAGGTAGAGAGCAACTTTTGAACAACCTTGCATAATAAAACCCCCGATGTGCCTGTCCTTGGTCATGGTTGACCTTTGCCAGGATCATTTTCGGCTTGCTCTAAAATGATACTTGATTTTTAAATGGATGCATATATGTATGATATCGTGTGATTGATTAAATGAGTTCATTTTACTGAACATACCATGTTTTACTGCAAATCATGAATTATTGTTTATGAATAATGTTGTTTGACACTCCAATGGTTCACCTACACTATTTGTGCTTGATATTAATCCTCTCACGCACTGGGTATCTTCCTTGATACTCACCCCTCTCCTTTTCTTCCTCAGACAGGGTTATTGTGCTAGAGTGACGCATTCGGCTTTAGAGGGCATGATAGCTTATTGGTGGATTTGGGTGTTCACGTACAGTGAGATTTAAATTTTAATTGAAGTATGAATTCCGTACTTTATGTTGACCCTGCGAGGTCTTGATATTGAGTCCGTAGTTGGCCGCATACATATTATGGGATGACTGTATAACTTATGGATATTTATTTATAAAACTCTCATATTACACTTGCATTGAGGCACTTGTAAATATTTAAAATGTTAACTTGGGAATTTGTTGTACATTTATATAAAATTTAGGTCAGCTCGGTGTGGCGGCTGCTCATGCTCTAGTTGGACATGACAACAGAGGTTTGTGGATAGGACTATTAGTATTTATTTTAGCCTTGCGTTATCCTGGTTGTGCACGGTGGATGGGTTGATTGTTGTGAGACTGGGATGGCCTCTTTTTTTTTTTTAATTACAGGATGGTTGTGAATTATACAGGTTAAATTGCATATAGGAGACCTCCAAAATATGGGGAGATTCTGTCCGATTTCCTGTAAAAATGTAGTCGGCATCCAGGACAACGGGTGGCTGCTCATAACCCCGGTTCGAAGCGTGACAGTTGTATTGGTATCAGAGTGTCTAGGTTGGAGAAAAGATAGTGATAAAAATCTTCCCAAGTACATTTAAGTGTCCTCAATGCATTAGAGAGTTTCACACAGTCATTTAAAGTCCCATACATGGCCATAGGCATATAAGTTCATCTATTTTAGGGGGTTGGATACATGATGCATCTATCCCATTATTTCGCATTCACATGCCATGATCTATAACTCAAATTCTTTTTTTAGGGGGTTAGTTACTCCGTAACTAACCCTAATGCTTGAATTCTACCTAATGAAAATGGTGCTCTTTTTGCAGAACTATGCCACCTAGACGTGGTAGGTGCGGTGCACCACTAGAGAGTCCCTCAGTGCCTGATGCATCTAGGGCACTCGAGACTCCATGAGTACCAGAGGATGCTTCCTCTACTCATGCACCTTTACAAGTACCACCCTCAGCACTTCCACCGGCTGTTATAGCCAAGATTCCTCCACCATCACTCAACGCCTTGAGGCAATGGCAAGAGTGGTACAATAGATATGAGGTGCAGATGCCACCACCTCCACCACAGACTCCAGCCACCACATCTGTGGCCGTACCTACTCCTACGGCACCGATTCCTCCTCCGGTGGCCTGTCCGTCTATTTCTATTCCAACCGATGAGATATCAGTTACTTTGAGGTGCATCCACGAGCTTACTCAGTTGGTGAAAGAGTCACGACAGCTCAGATGCACATATTTTTCAAGATTCAGTGATGCCATAGTGGCGAAGCACTGGATCAATAGGACTCGTAGGATCCTTACTGATCTGGGGTTGACAGAGGAGCTTAGGCTGAGAGTTATTGAGAGACTCCTCGACGGGGATGCCCTCTCATGGTGGGAGGCTATCCGTGACAGTGCTATACAGACTCTGCGGTAGGAGGACTTTCTACGAGAGTTCGACCGCAGGTACTTTACCCCATTTCGGTAGGATCGGATGAGGACTGAGTTTCTGCACTTCCGCCAGGGGACTAGGTCAGTCTTAGAGTACGAGACTGAGCTCAGAAGGTTAGCAGCATTCGTCCTTGACATGGCTACCCCAGTTCAGATGAGGTTTAAATTTGAAGATGGCCTCCAATTGATCATCAAGAAGTATATGACAGTGACTCCTACTTTTATACTTTCAGAAGTGATTGATTCAGCATATCGGGCAGAGGAGATCGTCCGAGCTTAGGCTAGGCAGAAAGAGAGTCACCCAAAAAGGAGGCAGACTAGGTTACAGAGTGGACAGTCTTTGAAAAGGGGTAGAGGTTCTGGTTATCATAGAGGGTCTCCAAGCTTCAGATCAGCAGGACCAGGATAGGGATCTCGACCATAGGGCTTTGGGGCACCAGCCCCTAGTGTCACTACACAGTCTACGGCACAAAGACAGTCTTTCTGCCACAGATGTAGCAGCCATCATGCATACGGGGCATGTACAGTACCGATTACTTGCTTCCAGTGTGGGAAACAAGGTCATGTTAAAAGTGCCTGCCCAGATTTAGGTCGATGAGGACCGACTTTGCGGAGTCGTACAGGTACTTCTGGCATAGGCCAGAAGGGGACACTTGCGCACTCATCTCTTACAGCTCCTCGGACTGTAGTCGGGAGTAATACCTCAGACCCTCGCGACTGCAGCCTAGGGCCCAGGCTCGTGTGTTTGCGATGACGCAGGAGGACGCACAGGCAAACCCTGATGTTATTATGGGTAATCCTCCCGCAGACCCCTCAATGTAGTATTTTTATTTTACTTTCTTTACGAGATCTAGCATATCATGACGTCGATGTACAGTTTTGACAAGTTAAACCTTTAGAAGCTTAACTAGTTTGATATATATATAATTATGTCTATTTTTCTTTGCATTCTAAATATCTTTTTCCTATATTTAGGTACCATGCGAATATTTGGTATCGACGCCCGTATTCTCATAGATACCGGGTCGAATATTTCATATGTGAGCGACACGTTCGCTTGCCATTCTGATAGGCCTCTCTAACCACTTGATGAGGAGATTATGGTAGTCACTCCTCTTGACAAGCATATCATTCGAGATACAGTTTATAGAGGCTGCGAGGTCTGCATTGAGGAGGCGGTATTAGAGGTAGATTTGATTCCGCTCCCTTTCACGGATTTTGATGCCATCTTAGGGATGGATTGGCTGAGTTTACACCGGGCTTCCGTGGATTGTTTCACGAAGGAGGTTGAGTTTAGGAGGTCCGAGAAGCCACCGTTGGTGTTCCGGGGTGAGAGACGGGTATTGCCCCATTGTGTTATATCTGTTATGAAGGCCAGACGCATGGTACGCCATGGGTGCACGGTTTATCTGGCCTATGTCGTTGACACCACCACTGAGGGACCAAGACTTGAGGATGTCCCTGTGGTGCAAGAGTTTCCAGATGTGTTCCTCGAGGAGCTTCCCGAATTACCACCAGTTTGGGAGTTCGATTTTGAGATTGATCTAGTACCGGCGACCATTACTATTTCTATTCCGCCATACAGAATGGCGCCTGCTGAACTGAGAGAGCTCAAGGTTCAGTTGCAGGAACTTCTAGACAAGGGGTTTATTCGCCCGAGCACTTCACTCTGGGGCACTCCGGTGCTGTTTGTAAAGAAGAAAGATGGTACACTTTGGCTTTGTGTAGATTACAGACAGTTGAACAAAGCCACCATCAAAATAGATATCCCCTACCATGTATCGATGATTTGTTTGATTAGCTGCAGGGAGCCAGGGTTTTCTCTAAGATTGATCTCCGTTCGGGTTATCATCAGTTGAGGATTCGGGCCGAGGATGTGCCCAAGACAGCTTTTCACACCCGATACAGCCATTATGAGTTTTTAGTCATGTCGTTTGGGCTGACTAATGCCCCAGCTGCTTTTATGGATCTAATGAACCGAGTCTTCCACGACTTCTTGGATCGGTTCGTCATAGTATTTATCAATGACATATTGGTGTATTCACGGAGTGATGAAGATCATGTTCAGCACCTTCGGGTGGTATAGCAGATACTCCGCGAGAAGCAGCTATATGCTAAATTTTTGAAATGTGAGTTTTGGCTGAGACAGATAGGATTTTTGGGGTACATTGTCTCCGCGGAGGGTGTTTTTGTTGATCCGCGAAAGGTTGAGGCTATATTGAAGTGGGAACAACCACAAACAGTTACCGAGATCCGTAGTTTTCTCGGTTTAGCTGGGTATTATCAC
The DNA here is from genome assembly GCA_037126225.1 of Dillenia turbinata. Classification (NCBI taxonomy): domain Eukaryota; kingdom Viridiplantae; phylum Streptophyta; class Magnoliopsida; order Dilleniales; family Dilleniaceae; genus Dillenia; species Dillenia turbinata. The sequence continues at coordinate 12,078,959 of JBAMMX010000023.1, read as the reverse complement.
AGATTTATAGTGGGATTTTGCCGGATAGCTGCTCCGTTGTCTAAATTGACTCGGAAGGGGGTCAAGTTTGTTTGGGATGACCGCTGTGAGGCAAGCTCTCAGGAGCTCAAACAACGGTTGACCTCTGCTCCTATTTTAGCCATTCCCACTAGTAGTCGGGAATACACAGTGTACAGTGATGCTAGCCGATAGGGATTGGGTTGTGTTCTGATGCAAGATAGTAGGTTTATTGCATATGCCTCGCGACAACTGAAAAAACACGAGTACAGTGATGCTAGCCGATAGGGATTGGGTTGTGTTCTGATGCAAGATAGTAGGTTTATTGCATATGCCTCGCGACAACTGAAAAAACACGAGGTTAACTACCCGACACATGATTTGAAATTGACAGCTATAGTCTTCGTGTTGAAAATATGGCGACATTATCTTTATGGGGTGACCTGCAGAGTATTTACAGATCACAGAAATTTGAAGTATCTATTTACCCAAAAGGAGCTAAATTTGAGACAAAGGAGATGGTTAGAGCTTCTCAAGGATTATGACCTCATTATTGACTATCATCCGGGCAAGGCGAATGTTGTTGCAGATGCCTTGAGTCAGAAGTCAGCATTATCCTCACAGTCGACAGAGAAAGCATACCTTTCTTGTTTAGTAGGACTCCGAGCCTTAGGAGTCAGTTTGACTAGTGATGATCAGGGAGGCTTATTGGCCAGATTTGAGGTCAGGCCAACTTTGTTCGACCGTATCAGAGAGCTCCAGAGTACAAATGAGGAGCTTCAGGGTATTGTGGATAGAGTCCGCAGAGCTGAGGGCAGAGACTTCCGGATCCGAGAGGATGGATTGTTAGTGTTCAGGGAGCGGGTTTGTATTCCCGCTAATACAGATCTCCGCAAGGCCATACTTGAGGAGGCATACTCCTCTGCATATGCATTGCATCCGGGTGGTACCAAGATGTATCGGACTATTCGGGAGAGTTTTTGGTGGCCTGGCATGAAACGGGAAATTACGGACTTTGTGGCTAGATGTTTAGTTTGCCAGTAGGTAAAGGCTGTGCATCAGCGCCCGACGGGTACATTGCAGCCCTTTCCCATTCCTGAGTGGAAGTGAGATCACATTACTATGGATTTTGTGACAGGGCTACCGCGGACTTCATCACGGCATGATGCCATTTGGGTGATTGTAGATCGACTCACCAAGTTCACACATTTTCTTCCTATTCGCAGCGACTATCCTTTGGAGATTTTGTTACGTCTTTATATCGATACGATAGTCAGGTTGCATGGTGTTCCTGTGTCGATAGTATCAGATAAAGTCCCAAGGTTCACTTCCAGGTGTTGGCTCAAGTTGTAGGAGGTAATGGGCACGGGGCTGAGATTTAGCACAGCCTATCATCCGCAGATAGATGGTCAGTCAGAGAGGACCATTCAGACCCTTGAGGACATGCTGAGAGCATATGTGATGGATTTCCAGGGTAGTTGAGATCGGCACCTTCCACTGGTCGAATTTACATATAATAACAGCTATCAGGCCAATATTTGGATGCCACCATATGAGGCATTGTATGGTAGGAAGTTTTGCACCCTGGTATGTTGGGATGAGGTCGGAGATTGACGTCTCAACAGTGTTGAGTTGATTGAGGCAACAAAGGATAAGGTTAAGGTCATTCGTGAGCAGATGAGAGCCTCCCATGACAGACAAAAGGCATATGCCGATCGTAGGCGGCGACCTCTTGAGTTTGCCAAGGGAGATATGGTTTTCTTGAGGGTATCTCCTTTGTAGGGAGTTATACGGTTCAGGCAGCGGGGTAAGCTGAGCCCCAGATATATTGGGCCCTTCCGTGTCCTTAAGAGGGTCGGGAGTGTGGCATACAGATTGGAGCTGCCAGATGAACTATCCCGTATTCATGACGTCTTACATGTCTTAGTACTCAGGAAGTACCTAGCTGATCCTTCTCATGAACTTGAACCTTCACCTGTTGAGTTGCGAGAGGATCTCAGTCTTCCAGTTCAGCACGTGGCTATTCTAGATCAGCAAGTCAGAAAACTACGGAGCAAGGAAGTTTCATTGGTCAGGGTCTTGTGGAGAAGTGACTAAATCAAGGAGGAGACCTAGGAGCCCGAGGAGGCTATAAAGAGATAGTATCCCCATTTGTTTGCCGTATAGTTTTCTTTTAATTTCGAGAATGAAACTTATTTTTAGGCTGTTAGAAAATGTAACACCGACATTGCGGTGTCTGTACTAGTGTCCTGCTCATGAATTATATAAAATATTTCTCAGTTTATATATATAGAGAGAAATTTTTATTTATATTAATTTTCGATTTTGGGGTCTTTAAATTGAAATTTTTGGTATATTTAAAGTATTTGTATTTCTGATTTGTAGTGTAAAGTGAGTATAAAAATATATAGATGAATATTTATTCTTTTATTAATTTATTTATTTACTCATTTAATTATTTATAAATTTATTTTATAAAAAGAAATATATAATAATAATAATAATAATAATAATAATAATAATAATAATAATAATAATAATAATAATAATAATAATAATTAAAAGAGAGAGGGAAAGAGGAATTAGGGTTAGAAAACCCTAACCCCTTTTCCCTCTCCCTCTTTCTCTCTCTGTCTCTTCCTCTCCCGTGGCCATTCTCCCTCGCCACCGCCTTCCTCCGCCGCTGATCGCCGCCACCACATGTCACCACCATCTCTGATCCACTCTCCCTCTCTATCTTTCCCTCTCGGTTCTCTCTCTCACTGTTTCTCTCTCTTTCTCTCGATCTCTCTCTTCTCGAATCTGTCTCTCTCTCCCACTCAATTCCCCTCCATCGCTGCTTCCGCCGCGACCCGCCATCTACCGCCACCCTCTATCTCTCTCTCTCTTTCCCTCTTTATCGCGCGACCTCTTTCTCGCTTTATCGCGCTATCTCTTTCTCTCTTTGTCGCGCTATTTGTCTCATTCTCCACCGTCACTCTTCCTATCTCCCCCTTTGTTTCCCTCTGCTCCCTCTTTCCTGTGCGAACAGAGAGCTTTCGCTCTCTTCTTCTCCCCTCTCGTGCGCGACAACTTTGCCTCTCTCTTCCTTGCTTGCGCGCTTTGCTCTCCCTCTGCCGAGAGCGCTTTTCCAATCTTTGCAGAAGCCCCAAGCTGACAGCAACAAGAAAGCCTTCGAAACCCTAGACTACCTGCACTCATTCCCTGCGAAGGTAAGGGTGAAAGTTCTGACCTATATATTTAGGGTTTTGATTCTTATAGTGATTAAGATTTATTGCTAAAATTTGCTTCAATTTGGAAGAATTGCAGGTCCTGGAATGAATTGAATGGTGAAAGGAAGCTAGGTCTGCGACCCGAGAAAACCCTAGGTGAGGGATTTCTGACTCATTCGATTTATTTGGATGAATTTAGGGTAAATTAGGATAAGAAGTATTGTATATGTTTAGGATGTATGATAGATTCGATTAGAACGCATTGTCTGACATTATATGTGATTATTTAGGTTAAGTTTAGAATTTTATATGAATTGGGCTGTTCTGAAAGATAGAATCATATTAAGTTGATTAGAATAGTTTCCCTCAGAGTTTCATTTGACATATGCATGAAAATAGTCACAATTTGAGATTTGAGTTTAATGATTGATGCAGTCTTTTTCATTATCCAACATATAGGCAATCAAAATACGATCTCCGTATTATGAAAATAGATTTCCATACTTTGAAAATAACATATGAATTAAAACAATTGGATGGGAATCGAAAAGTGTATGATTTTTTCAAAGATTTTCTATCTTGTAGGAAATTTATTATTTTAGGCTTGTTTACGACTTTGAGTGGTTTAGGGATTCAATTAAACTTGGATTTGATTGTATTATTTATTTATAAATGGAATGAAATTGATGACATTCGAATGTATACAAAAATTTGAAGAATTTGGATTTGTACAAACTTAGGGAAAATGGATAAACCCTAAAAATATTTGGAAATTTGATGACAATTGTGATGATTTGATTAGGTTGACCTTCTTGGAGATTCGAGAAGTCAGTTTGGATTAATTGTGAAAATAGGGAATGATCACCCTCCCTAGAATGTGAGTGGGACCCTAATCTCTGGCATGAAATAATGAAACTTGATTTTTACAGTGTTTTCAACAAAACATGCTTTCGATATGCATTGATTTGACGTGTGACGCTAAATTTCAAATCTTTTTTGTGATTATTGGAGTGTCGTAAATTTATGTTTCCGATGACTATGCATCCATGGTTTGAAATGAATTAATATTGTGCTATTATTTGAGAAACTAGAATGTTTTCTATCCTACCATTGCATTGTTATGTTGATTTGAAATGATTGATGAAATGTATCAGCACACAGATTTGAAGTGTTTTGATGAACTATGTGGGTTGGATGCCTACTAGTTATGAGATGATATGATGATATGGTATTACTTGATGAATTCTGTAGCTACGAAGGTCGTTTGTAGTGGCACCGGGATGCCTAGATACACTTCTACAGGAGGTATCCGCAAACATCATTTCATATGGCTATAGGCACGGCCGGCTGAACCCATATAGGGGGAGGTTGTGTGTGACGCCACTGTCTAGCACTGGGCGGGGTCCTATACACAATGATGAGCTAGCCCCAGCGAACTCATAGCCAATGTTAGGATAGAGAGCAACTTTTGAATAACCTTGCATAATAAAACCCCCGATGCGTCGGTCCTTGGTCATGGTTGACCTTTACCAGGATCATTTTCGGCTTGCTTTAAAATGATACTTGATTTTTAAATGGATGCATATATGTATGATATCGTGTGATTGATTAAATGAGTTCATTTTACTGAACATACCATGTTTTACTGCAAATCATGAATTATTGTTTATGAATAATGTTGTTTGACACTCCAATAGTTCACCTACACTATTTGTGCTTGATATTAATCCCCTCACTCATTGAGTATCTTCCTTGATACTCACCCCTCTCCGTTTCTCCCTTAGATAAGGTTATTGTGCTAGAGTGATGCATTCGGCTTTAGAGGGCTTGGTAGTTTATTGGTGGATTTGGGTATTCACGTGCGGTGAGATTTAAATTTTAATTGAAGTATGAATTCTGTACTTTATGTCGACCCTGCGAGGTCTTGATATTGAGATCCGGAGTTGGCCGTGTACATATTATGGGATGACTGTATAACTTATGGACATTTATTTGTGAAACTCTCATATTACACTTGCATTGAGGCACTTGTAAATATTTAAAATGTTAACTTGGGAATTTGTTGTACATTTGTATAAAACTTAGGCCAATTCGGTGTGGCGGCTGCTCATGCCCTAGTTGGACATGACAGTATATGTCTGTGGCTAGGACTGTTAGTATTTATTTTAGCCTTGCATTGTCCTGGTTGTCCATGGTGGATGAGTTGATTGTTGTGAGGTCGGGATGACCATTTTTTTTTAATTGACAGGATGGTTGTGAATTATACAAGTTAAATTCTACATGGGAGACCTTCGAAATATGGGAAGGTTCTGCCCGATTTCCTGTAAAAATATAGTCGGCATCCAAGACAACGGGCGGCTACTCACGACTCTGGTTTGGGGTGTGACAACAATCCTATCTCCAAAAATAAATAGACAACCATAACCTACCCAAAATACCACAAAAGATCTTTGCACCGCCCTAGGAGTTGACGTCAGCCTATATTTCCTCTGAAAAATATAATAAGAGGGGGTGAGTATTGGAAATATCTAATGAAGGAAGTGTAATAGTATGCAACATATAAATAAGGGGTGATAGGGTTGATGCCAAAACAATCATATACAAAATGTATGGTCATAATTGAAAACATTTATATAAATCAATTTAATTTAAACCACCATGACTCATTTGGGCAAATCAAACAATTTTTATCCATTCTTCACAATTTTGGGACATGCCGAAATCATTATCCTGCCAATGGCCGTTGGCAGGATTCGCCAAAGGATTTTCTAAAATTTTTGGATAAAATTCCCCTTCCCTTTGGCGTTGGCCCAGAAATTTTTTTTCGCGGGGTGCCACCACATCATCTGGCCGACTTGAGTGGCTCTCCAACTTTCCACCTCCAAGTCTCTAATTTAATCACAAGTTAGCCCTAACCACGCCACCCCGCTGGCCAGGTCCGTGGTAAGACTGAGACTATAGTCTTTTTCCAGCACCATGTATGCAATTCCATTCATAAATCAATTCATGCTTAAAGTATAAAGTAGAGCAACACTTCACAATTCGCATGAGTATTCAGATATATCATGGTACAATCAAACCAATAATAAACATCACGGGTCATGGATTTATCATAAATTTCTTTCTTGGCATACCATAATCATAAAACATTTACAAATCTAATTCAAAATTCATTTCAAATATAAATTGGCAAAACATATTTAAAAACTATTTACTCATTTATAGGAAGTATAACCATCCACTCACCTGTTGGGAGGGTATTCACTCCCAATTCCTCAATTTAATCCAAAATAACTCATTTCAAGTCTCTAAAAGGTTAACCTAGACCAGTCATCACAATTTATTATTAAATAGAGTTCTATTTATTGGTTTTCAATTTTTTCCTAATTTAAGATAACCTTAATTTTCACAATCACAATTCTAGATTCTCATTTCATCAATCTAAGATTATTTGCTTCATCGATGACTTTAATTCCCAATATTCGTCAATTTTCCCAATTTTCTCCCGAATTTACATAACCCTAATTTTTTTTTCAAATTCGTGAATATATGTTCTAATTTCAGCACTTGCATGCCATTTCCATCTAAATACTATTTGTATTTCATTTTCCCCTAAATTCCACCATTCACAAAATTAGGGCTTTTGATCCTTCTATGAAATTCCATTAAATTTCAGCAATAACATTAAATTTAGTGGTAAAGAAACTAAACCCAAGATTAGGAGTAAGAAAATATCTCAATTTTGGGATTGGACTGGGTTTTTGAATATTTGGATTAAAAACCCCAATTTTATTTCTTCCGTTAAATCTTTCGTTTCCAAAGTTAATCGGGGTTTCTGGAAGAGTAAATGAAGAGATTTGGAAGAATGATAAATGATTTTGAAGGAAATAAAGAGAATCAAATGAGAGGGGGGGAGACAGGTGAACGAGAGAGAGAGACGAAGAGTTGTTGTTGAAGAGCAGGGGAGAAATGAAACAACAGTGGTCCAAGTCAATTTTTCAATTTTTTAGGTGAAATTACAATTTTACCCCCAATGCTTTAAGTTTCCATTCATGTTTTGAGGACTAATTTGTCATTTTCCCATTCCACTAGAGCCCAAATTGATTCCCTTGTTCCCACACACAGAACTTTTTCTTCTTTTTTTTTTTTTTTTTTTTTTTTTTTTTTTTTTAATACACACTTCATATTGAAAATTTCCATTTCATCAAAATGGAATATATTACGAATCGAAAACATGGATGTTTCATATACCTAAAATTCTAATTTAATACCCAAAAATCGGAAATCAATAAAATTTAAAATTTTCTTTTATATTACAAGGATATTTAATAGAAAATTTCTAACACCAGATTTTTTTTTCGGTGTTACAACACTTAACTCACTAAAACAAATTTCGTCCTCGAAATTTCAAAATACAATTTATATATCAAAGAGCTGCAGGTGTTGCTTCGCATTGATTCTTCAGTTTCTCAAGTCTGTTCTTTCATTTGATTGTTTCTCCACAACACTTTAATCATAGGAATTTACTTATTTCTTAATTGCTTGAGCTGCCAATCAAGTATTTTTACTGGTTGTATCTTGAAACTCAGATCTGGATTTAATTCTATCAGAGGAGTTTCAATTACGTGAGAGGGATCCGGCAAATACTTCTTTAGCATTGACACATGAAACACATCATGAATTTTCTCCAAATTTGAAGGTAATTTTAGCCGATAGGCCACCTCTCCTATTATCTCAAGGATTTTGAACAGCCTAATATAACGAGGATTCAATTTGCATCGTTTTCGGAAACGAATCACACCTTTCCAAGGTGAAACCTTTAGGAAAACCATATCTCCGACCTCGAATTCCAAAGGTCTTCTCCTTTTGTCAGCATAACTTTTCTGTCTATCCTGAGCCACTTTCATTCTCGCTCGAATCACCTTCACTTTTTTTGTTGTTGTTCCAATTAGTTCCACACTTTCAATCTTTCGCTCTCCAACTTCATCCCAACAAAGCGGAGTTCGACATTTCCTTCCATAAAGAGTTCATAGGGAGGCATCCCAATACTGGCTTGGTAACTGTTGTTGTATGCAAATTCAATCAACGGTAGGTGCTTATACTAACTCCCTTGAAAGTCCATCACACATGCTCTCAAAATGTCTTCCAATGTTTGGATTGTATGCTCTGACTATCCATCCGTCTGTGGATGAAATGCAGTACTGAATTTTGACTTAGTGTCAGGCCTCTTGTAACTTAGGCCACAATCTGGATATGAATCGGGGATCACGATCCAATACAATTGATACTGGAACCCCATGGAGTCAGACAGTCTCATCAAGATACAACTTTGCTAACCTCTCCAAAGAATAAGTATTCTGAATCGGAAGGAAGTGTGCTGATTTGGTGAGCCTATCAACTATCACCCAAATAGCATCGTGATGGCGCGAAGTGCGTGGCAATCCTACCACAAAATCCATGGTGATATGCTCTCATTTTCATTCAGGTATAGGCAATGGCTGAAGTGTCCTAGCCGACTTTTGATGTTCGGCCTTGATTTGTTGGCACACGAGACATCATGCTACAAACTCAACTATTTCCCGCTTCAATCCCGGCCACCAATAAGTTTCTTTGATGGTTCAACATATTTTAGTGCTTCCGGGATGCATAGCATAAGCCGAAAAGTGTGCTTCTTCAAGAATGGCCTTTCGAAACTCATCATTTTTGGGAACACAAATCCGTTTCTCATACATTACTATGTTATCCTCCCGAATATGGAAATCACCAGTTTCACCCTTGCGAACCTTTTCCACTATCTCCTTTAGCTCTTCATCAGTGGTTTGGAGCTCTTTAATACGGTCCACCAGGGTTGGTCGAACTTCGACCTTCGCCAAGAGTGCACCATTGTCATCATAGGCTAATTTGGCTCCAAGAGCACGAAGTCCCACTAGACTAGAAAGGTAAGAATTCCCTTGAGTTGGAGAAGAAGATGAGGACTTGAGACTTAAAGTATTCGTAACTACGTTTGCCTTACCCGGGTGATATTCGATCACCAGATCATAGTCCTTAATCAGTTCTAGCCATCTCCTTTGCCTCAAGTTAAGCTCTTTTTGGGTAAGCAAATACTTAAGACTCTTGTGATTGGTGAAAATTCTGCATGTGGCTCCGTATAAGTAATGCCGCTAAATCTTCAAACCAAATATAATGGTAGCAAGTTCTAGATCATGGGTAGGATAATTCAGTTCGTGCTTCTTTAACTGTCGAGAAGCATAGGTGATTACTCTGTTGCCCTATATTAAAACACATCATAATCCTTGTTTGCTGGAATCACTATAAACTATATAATTGCCACTGGCAGCAGGTAGAGCAACTATGGAAGCGGACGTGAGTCTTTTATTGAGTTCTTAAAAACTCTACTCACACTTACAGTCCATTCAAATTTAATTCCCTTCCGTGTCAAGCTAGATAACGGAGTTGCAATTGTTGAAAACACCCTCTACGAATCTCCGGTAATAGCCTGCCAATTCGAGGAAACTCCTCACCTCGGTGACGTTTTTGGGTTGTTCCCATTTCAGAATGGCCTCTACTTTCTTCAGGTCAACAAATATTCCTTCTCCGGATACCACGTGTCCCAAGAAACCAATTTCCTTAAGCCAGAATTCACATTTTGAGAACTTAACATACAATTGCTTATCTCGAAGAGTCTGTAACACAGTCCGAAGATGTTCTGTATATTCTTCGTTATTCTTGGAATACACCAAGATGTCGTCATTGAAAACAATGACGAACTTGTTAAGACAGGAATGGAAGACTCGGTTCATGAGATCCATGAAAGCTGTCGGAGCATTCGTTAGACCGAAAGGCATCACCAAAAACTCATAGTATCCATACCGCGTCCTAAACGTCGTCTTGGGAACATCATCTTCTTTTATCCACAATTGGTGATAGCCAAACCTCAAATCAATTTTCAAAAAGACACTAGCCCCTTCGAGTTGACCAAATAAGTCATCAATTCTCGGTAAGGGGTATTTATTTTTGATGGTCACCTTGTTTAGCTACCGGTAATCGATACACAACCGAAGTGTGTCATCTTTCTTCTTCACAAATAAAACTAGAGCACCCTAAGGTGAGGTACTCGGTCGAATAAATCCCTTGTCCAACAATTCTTGTAGTTGAACCTTTAACTCCTTTAGTTCCGCAGGTGCCATCCTATATGGAGGAATGGAAATAGGTACGGTGTCGGGAGTCAAATCAATAGCAAAATCGAGTTTCCGAACTGGAGGTAAATATGACAACTTGTCCAGGAAAACATCTGGAAATTCATTTACCACCGGAGCATTCACCAATTCAGGACTCTGCATAGTAGTGTCGATGATATGGGCTGGGTAAACTTCACAACCCTTGTGCACTAATTTCCATGCTTCCAATACCGAGATTACACAACTCGGTAAAACCTGTCGTTCACTGACAAATACAAGCGGAGGATATCCCGGTCTACGGAACTCTACCTCCTTAGTAAAGCAGTTTACAAAAGCCCTATGAGGGTGTAACCAATCCATGCCCACTATAGCATCAAAGTCCCTCATTTCAAATTAAATCAAGTCCGCTTCAAAATTTTCTCCTTCTACCTCTACTTCACAGGGCTTGAACACGGTGTTTCTGTACAACCGTTCCCCCAATGGAGTAACAACCAATAACTCTTCTTTGAGTGGGGTTAAGGGTCTATTCTAGTGCTTGGCAAACTTAGTGCTCACAAAAGAGTTATTAGACCTAGTATCAATTAAAACACAAGCATCAACTCCAAAAATTTTCATCATACCTATACATATGAAAAATAAGGATAAATTCCTAAATTAACCGAACACAATCAGAATTTAAAATCCTCAATGTCATCAATTCATCATCAAATATCAAAATCACCTCTATTCACCTTAATATCATGTAAAGACTCTAAAATACCTTAAATTCAGAATTAAGCAACCAAGATCTCATAATATTTTAAATATCAAGTTCGGTTTCTAAGAAATTTATCAGTAACTATATCAGGGTTGTTTTGGACATCCTCGTTGGTCATAGCATAGATCCTGGTTTGTGTCCTAGTTTGTGGACGCTGAGTTGGAGCAGTTATAGTGTTACTCCCAGTTTCTGTCCGTGCCGTGACATTTGGAGGCAGGGTAAGGGTATTTGCTTGGCTGCCTATAGATCCACTAGGGCGATCTTGACTTGTTTGGCCTCCCTGACCTAACTCCAGACAGGCGTTGCGGAAATGGTCCTCCTTTCCGCATTGATAGCACCTTTTGAGCGTATTACAAAACCCAGAGTGAAATTTTTTGCAGTGTTTGCACTGCTCCTTCTTGTTGCTCATCGATTTGCTTCCAGAAGTCGCGCTAGGAGTGGGGGACCCAAAGTGAGATGCACACTGGCCTTGAGTTGAGTCAGCCGATCTTGAAACATATTCACTACTAAAAGAGCCCACACTTCTACCCTTCTTAGGACCCTGGCCCGATATGAAACCACTGGGCCTCTTCCTCTTCCCATGCTTTTGAACTTTCCCCCTTTCTATCACCATTTTCTTAACCCTAAAGGCTAAATCCAAGACATCTTGGAAAGTATGCCCTTTTGTGATTGACATTTTCTCCCTTATGCTCAAATTCAGTCCCGATTCAAATTTTGCACATCGGGACTTCTCGGAATTCACAAACTTCGAAACATAGGTGGCAAGCTCTCTCAACTCTGCCTCAAACTCGAACACCGTCTTGTTTCCCTGAACAAGCTTGAAGAACTCCTCTCTCTTTTGGTCCCTATAGAACCGAGTGTAATACTTTTCTTCAAAGGCCTTGAGAAAATCTGCCCAACTAAGAGGTGTTGTCTCCTTGCCTTCTCATTTTCCCACCAAGTTCTAGCCCCCTTATCTAACAATTTCACTGCCACACACAACTTCATCTCATCATTTAACCTCATATCGGTGACAGTTTCCTAAATTTGGCCAATCCATTCCCTAGCCACTGAGGCATCACAGGTGTTGAAAAAAGTTTCGCATCCGAGCTGTCTTGCCTCTTTGAGTAGCTTTGACAACTCGACTGTAGGACGTTCGATTGATGCAACAACCGGTAGAGCAGGAATTGTGGGAATACTAGGCACCACAGCCCGTGTAAAAGGAGGAACCGACGGAGGAACAGAAGATTGAGGTGGAGCTTGATATTGTGCCCCGAAAGTGCTCTACCACTCCATCACTTGCTGGAGGGCGGCCATAGGAGACACAGGAATCCTAGTGGAAGGAGCCAGGTGCATGCTTATTGCAGTTGGAAGAGGAGTTAGAGCATGTGAGGATGATCCATCCTCGTGCTCGGAAGGAGGAATCTCGTTTACATTTCTTGTTCTTCGTCTAGGTAACATGATTCCTATAAGAAGAAGCACCATTTTTAGGTCACTAGATTAAACATTGGATTAGGAATTTAACCCCCTAAAATAAAAATCGATCATAGTCCCTAAGAATCCATGGAAAGTTCTTGTACATCCTTTGACAAATAAATCTTTTAAAATCACAATTTTTAAAACAACAAACCTTTCAAAATCTTTGAAAAACTTTCAAGGACATTTGGAGACATTTCAAATCTTTAAACATTTAAAATCATGAACCTGGCTCTAATACCAATAGAATTGTCACATCCTGACTCACCCGTCGAGCACGTAACAACCGTCATATTATTTCAACATACGGGCATGACCTCCCTATATACCGAGATAGTTCAAGGCATTCCAATTGTACAATAAATCTTCCAAAACATAAAATCCATCAAAATAAGAAATCATATATACAACACACATGCAAGGGCATCCGGCCCATCCCTGTACATACATGCAGATTTGGCCATCCCAACCATTCTAGAGTTCTCAAACATTTCATAAATTTACAAACCAAAATAAAATATCAACATCTATAAATATAGTCCAAATGTCCCAGTACAATTAAAACGTTTTTCCAAAAATAATTTTCAAGCAAAAGAATGAAGTCCCAAATCATAATCGTATGGATTTTATTAATACTTGCTCGAAGAAAACAAGCTAGTATCAATAAAATCCAAATGGTATGAGATATACAGAACTTCCTTTCCAAGGATTCTACAATCCTATCTCCAAAAATAAATAGACAACCATAACCTACCCAAAATACCACAAAAGATCTTCGCACTACCCTAGGAGTTGATGTCAGCCTATACTTCCTCTGAAAAATATAAGGAGAGGGGGTGAGTATTGGAAAAAGCTAGTGAGTGGATTGTAATGGTATGCAACATATAAATGATGGGTGACAGGGGTGATGCCAAAACAATCATATACAAAAAGCATGGTCATAATTAAAAACATTTATATAAATCAATTTAATTCAAACCACCATGACTCATTTGGGCAAATCAAACAATTTATATCAATTCTTCATAGTTTTGGGGCATGCCAAAATCATTATCCTGCCAATGGCCATTGGCAGGATCCACCAAAGGATTTTCCAAAATTTTTGGATAAAAATCCCCCTCCCTTTGGCGTTGGCCCAGAAATTTTTTTCGCGGGGTGCCACCACGTCATCCAGCCGACTTGAGTGGCTCTCCAACCCGCCACCTCCAAACCTCTAATTTAATCACAAGTTAGCCCTAAGCACGCCGCCCCGCTGGCCAGGTCCGTGGCAAGACTCAAACTATAGTCTTTTTCTAGCACCATGTATGCAATTCCATTCATAAATCAATTCATGCTTAAGTATAAAGTTGAGCAACACTTCACAATTCGCATGAGTATTCAAATATATCATGGTACAATCAAACCAATAATAAACATCACAGGTCATGGATTTATCATAAATTTCTTTCATGGCATACCACAATCACAAAACATTTACAAATCTAATTCAAAATTCATTTCAAATATTAATTGGCAAAACATATTTAAAAACTATTTACTCATTCATAAGAAGCATAACTATTCACTCACCTTTCGGGAGGGTATTCACTCCCAATTCCTCAATTTAATCAAAAATAACTCTTTTCAAGTCTCCAAAAGATTAACCTAGTCCAATCATCATAATTTATTATCAAATAGAGTTCCATTTAAGGGTTTTCAAAATTTTCCTAATTTAATATAACCTTAATTTGCACAATCACAATTTTAGATTCTCATTTCATCAATCTAGGATTATTTGCCTCACCGATGACTTTAGTTCCCAATATTCCTCAATTTTCTCAATTTTCTCCCGAATTTACATAACCCTAATTTTTTTTTTCAAATTCGTGAATATATGTTCTAATTTCACCACTTGCATGCCATTTCCATCTAAATACTATTTTCATTTCATTTTCCCCTAAATTCCACCATTCACAAAATTAGGGCTTTTGATCCTTCTATGAAATTCCATTAAATTTCAGCAATAACATTAAATTTAGTAGTAAAGAAACTAAACCCAAGATTAGGAGTAAAAAAATACCTCAATTTTGGGATTGGATTGGGTTTTTGAAGATTGGGATTAAAAACCCCAATTTTCTCCTTCGTTGGGTAACCCTAGATTTCCTCCATTAAAGCTTTCGTTTCCAAAGTTAATCGGGATTTCTGGAAGAGTAAATGAAATGATTTGGAAGGATGATAAATGATTTTGAAGGAAATAAAGAGAATTAAATGAAAGGGGGGAGACAGGTGAACGAGAGAGAGAGAGATGGAGAGTTGTTGTTGAAGAGCAGAGGAGAAATGAAACAACAGTGGTCCAAGTCAATTTTCTAAATTTTTTTTAAGGTGAAATTATAATTTTACCCCCAATGCTTTAAGTTTCCATTCATGTTTTGAGGACTAATTGGTCATTTCCCAATTCCATTAGAGCCCAAATTGATTCCCCTGTTCCCACATGCAGAACTCCTCCTTTTTTTTTATACACACTTTATATTTAAAATTTCCATTTTATCAAAATGGAATATACTACGAATTGCAAACACAGATGTTTCATATGCCTAAAATTCCAATTTAATACCTCAAAATCGAAAATCAATAAAATTTTAAATTTTCATTTATATTACAAGGATATTTAATAGAAAATTTCTAATACCGGATTTTTTTTTTCGGTGTTACAATCCCAACTGAGCTATCCTCCCTAATCCACAAATGCCCCAACCGAGAATTTAAGCCGGCTCTGTAACGTGGTAGGATACTATTCTACTGACAGACCATCAGTGCTTGTTGGATTTTCCTCCAATTTGAAATTCCTTTAGTATAAAAATATGAACAAGAAATTTATTTTTAATCGCTTCTATGAGTAAATTTGATAATATATGAAAACTTTTGTTATTTAACTAAATATTTTTTATTTTAATAAAACAATATTATAGGTATTACAAAAATGCCGAACACGCGACCTTTAGATCTTCAATCATACACTCACCCAATTGAGCTATCCCAACTAATTCACAAATGTACCACAACCTTTAGATCTTCATTTTGAGACTCTCCCAATTGAACTATCCCAGTTAATCCACAAATGTACTAGATGGGAATCGAACCCGAGTTTGCATCATACTAGGGTACTGTTCTACAATCAAACTACTGGTCATTATTGGTTTTACCTCCAATTTTAAATTCCAGCAAATTAAAAAGAATATAATTTTTAATATAGAAATATGGGCAAAAAATTAATTTTTTATCTCATTTATAAATAAATTTGATTATGTTTGAAAACTTTTATTATTCAACTGAAAATCTTTTATTTTAATAAAAGAAAATTACAGTTATAATAAGAATGCGGTGAGCGTGGATGAAACACGCGACCTTCAGATCTTCAGTTTGACACTCTCCCAATGAGCCATCCCCACTAATCAACAAATGTACTAGTCGAGAATCGAACCCAGGTCTGTACCATGGCAAGGTACTATTCTACCACAAGATCATTGGTCCTTGTTCATTTTCCCTTCAATTTTAAATTTCAATAAATTAATGAGAATATAATTTTTTATATAAAAATATAGATGATAAATTAATTTTTTTTTATCTCTTTTCTAGAAACATTTGATTATATATGAAAATATTTATTATTTAACGAAAAATCTTTTATTTTAACAAAAAAATATAACTGATATTATAAGAATGCGGTGAGCGTTGATTGAACAAGCAACCAACAGATCTTTAGTCTGACGCTCGCCAAACAGAGCCATACTTGCTAATCGACAAGGTACCAACCCCGAATTAAACCCAGGTCTGTATCGTGTAAAAATATGGATGAAGAATTAATTTTTTTTCTCTGTCTTCTAAATAAATTTGAATATATATGCAAACATTTATTATTAAACAAAAAATATTTTATTTTAATAAAAGAATATTATAAATATTATAAGAATGTGGTGAGCCTACATCGAACACGCGACTATCAGATCTTTAGTCTGACGCTTTCCAAACTGAGCTAACCCCACTAAACCACAAATGCACCAGCCGGTACCATGGTAGGGTACTATTTTACCACTTGACCATGATGTTTGTTGGTTTTTCTCCAATTTCATATTCCGTTAAGCTAAAGAAAATATAATATTTTATATAAAAACATGGATGAGAAATTAATTTTTTTTGCCTTTTTTGTAAATAAATTTGAATATATACCGAAACTCTTATTATTTAACTAAAAATATTTTATTTTTATAAAAGAATATTATAAATATTATATGAATGCGATGAGCGTATATTGAACACATAACCTTCAGATCTTCAATCCGACGTTTTCCCAATTGAGCTATACTCGCTAAACCATAATTGCACCAGGAAGGAGTCGAACTCGAGTCTATATCGTGTTATGGTACTTTTCTATCACTAGAACACTGTTGCTTATTGGTTTTCCTTCCAATATTAAATTCTGATAAGTTAAAAGGAATATAATTATTTTATATAAAAATATGGATGATAAATTAATTTTTTTTCTCTTTTCGAAATAAATTTGAATATATGCGGAAACTTTTATTATTTAACCAAAAATATTTTATTTTAAAAAAAGAATATTATAGTGCGGTGAGCATAGATTGAACACGCGACCTTCAGATCTTCAGCTTGACGCTCTCCCAACTGAGCTATCCCTGCTGAACCACAAATGCACTAGCCTGGAATCGAATCCGAGTCCGTACCGTGGCAGGATACTATTCTACCACTAGACCCTGGTACTTGTTGGTTTTCCCTCTAATTTTAAATTCTGTTAAGTTAAAGAGAATATAATTTTTTATATAAAATATGGATGAGAAATCAATTTGTTTTATCTCTTTTCTAAATATATTTGAATATATATGAAAACTTCAGATCAAATTCACGACCTTCAGATCTTCAGTCTGACGCTCTCCCAACTGAGCTATCCTCGCTAAACCACAAATGCACCAGCTCGGAATCGAATTCGGGTCTGTACCGTGATAGGGTACTATTTTACCATTAGACCACCAGTGCTTGTTGGTTTTCCCTCCAATTTTAAATTCCGTTAAGTTAAAGAGAATACAATTTTTTTATATAAAACTATGGAAGAGAAATTATTTTTTTTATCTATTTTCTAAATAAATTTGAATATATACGGAAACTTTTATTATATAACTAAAAATATTTTATTTTTATAAAAGAATATTACAAATATTATAAGAATGCGATGAGCGTGGTTCGAACACGCAACCAACAGATGTTTAGTCTGACACTCTCCTAACTAAGCTATCCCCACTAAACCACAACTGCACGAGGAGAGAATCATACTCGGGTCTGTACTGTGGTATGGTACTTTTCTACTACTAGACCACTGGAGCTCGTTGATTTTCCCTCTAATTTTAAATTCTGTTAAGTTAAAGAGAAAATAATTAATTTATATAAAATATGGATGAGAAATTAATTTTTTTTTTATCTCTGTTCTAAATAAATTAGAATATATATAGAAACTTTTATTATTTAACCAAAAATATTTTATTTTAAGAAAAGAATATTACAAATATTACAAAAATGTGATGAGCGTGGATCGAAGAGCTTCAGATCTTCAGTCCGACGCTCTCCCCGATAAAGCACAATTGCACCAAGAGCGAATTGAACCTGGGTCTGTACCGTGTTATGGTATTTTTCCACTACTACTTATTGGTTTTCCCTCCAATTTTAAACACCGTTAAGTTAAAGTGAATATAATTATTTTATATAAAACAATGGCCGAGAAATTAATTTTTTCTCACTTTTCTTAAAATAAAATATTTTTGGTTAACGAACCCAGGTCTGTGCCATGCTAAGGTATTTTTGTACCACTAGCCCACTAGTGCATGTTGGTTTTCACTCCAATTTTAAACTCCGATAAGTTAAAGTGAATATAATTATTTTATATAAAACAATGGAAGAGAAATTAATTTTTTTATCACTTTTCTAAATAAATTTGAATATATATAGAAAATTTTATTATTTAACCAAAAATATTTTATTTTTTTTAAAAAAGAACATTATTGTGCGGTGAGTGCGGATCGAAAATGGGACCTTCAGATCTTCAGTCTGATGCTCTCCCAACAGGGCTATCCCTACAAAACCACAAATGCACAAGCCGGGATTCAAACTTGGGTTTGTACCGTGACAGGTACTATTCTATCACTAGACCGCTGGTGCTTGTTGGTTTTCCATCTAGTTTTAAATTTGGTTAAGTTAAAGAGAATATAATTATTTTATATAAAAATATGGATGAGAAATTAAGTTTTTTTTTTAATCACTCTTCAAAATAAATTTGAATATATACGGAAACATTTTTTATTTAACCAAATATATTTTATTTTAAAAAATGAATATTTCAAATATTATAAGAATTAGATGAGCGTGGATCGAACACGCAACCTTCAGATCTTCAGACGCTCTCCCAACTGAGCTATCCCCGATAAACCACAAATGCACCAGCCGGGAATCGAACCGGTGCATGCATGTGGTACTATTCTACCACTAGACCACTGGTGCTTGTTGGCTTTCCCTCCAATTTTAAATTCTGTTAAGTTAAAGAGAATATAATTTTTTATATAAAAATATGGATGAGAAAATAATTTTTTTATCAGTTTTCTAAATAAATTTGAATATATACGAAAACTATTTTTATTTAACTAAAAATATTTTATTTTTATAAAAGAATATTACAAGTATTATAAGAATGTGGTGAGTATGGATCGAACACACGACCATCAGATGCTTAGTCTGACATTCTCCGAACTAAGCTATCCCCCCTAAACCATAATTGCACAAAGAGGAAATCGAACCCGGGTCTGCACCGTGGTATAATACGTTTTTACCACGAGACCACTAGTGCCTGTTGGTTTTCTCTCCCATTTTAAATTCCGTTATGTTAAAGAGAATATAATTATTTTATGAAAAGATATTGATAAAAAATTAATTTTTTTATCTCTATTCTAAATAAATTTTAATATATACAGAAACTTTTATTATTTAACAAAAAGTATTTTATTCTAAAAAAAGAATATTACAAATATTATAAGAATGCAGCGAGCATGGATCGAACACACGACCAACAGATGTTCAGTCTGATGCTCTCCCAATTGAGTTCTCCCCACTAAACCATAATTTCGCCAAGAGGGAATTGAACCCAAGTCTGTACCGTATTATGATACTTTTCTACCCCTAGACCGTTGGTGCTTGTTGGTTTTTAATCCAATTATAAATTCCGTTAAGTTAAAGAGAATATAATTTTAATATATACATAAACTTTTATTATTTAACCAAATATATTTTATTTTACAAAATGAATATTATAGAAATTAAAATAATGCGGTGAGCGTGGAACGAACACGCAACCTTCAGATCTTCGGTCTAACGCTCTCCCAACTGAGCTATCCCCGCTAAAGCACAAAAGCACTAGCCGAGAATTGAACCCGGGTCTGTACCGTGGCAGAGTACTATCTACCACTAGACTACTAGTGCTTGTTGGTTTACCCTCCAATTTTAAATTCTATTAAGTTAAAGAGAATATAATTTTTTATATAAAAATATGGATGAGAAAATAATTTTTTTATCAGTTTTCTAAATAAATTTGAATATATACGAAAACTATTTTTATTTAACTAAAAATATTTTATTTTTATAAAAGAATATTACAAGTATTATAAGAATGTGGTGAGTATGGATCGAACACACGACCATCAGATGCTTAGTCTGACATTCTCCGAACTAAGCTATCCCCCCTAAACCATAATTGCACAAAGAGGAAATCGAACCCGGGTCTGCACCGTGGTATAATACGTTTTTACCACGAGACCACTAGTGCCTGTTGGTTTTCTCTCCCATTTTAAATTCCGTTATGTTAAAGAGAATATAATTATTTTATGAAAAGATATTGATAAAAAATTAATTTTTTTATCTCTATTCTAAATAAATTTTAATATATACAGAAACTTTTATTATTTAACAAAAAGTATTTTATTCTAAAAAAAGAATATTACAAATATTATAAGAATGCAGCGAGCATGGATCGAACACACGACCAACAGATGTTCAGTCTGATGCTCTCCCAATTGAGTTCTCCCCACTAAACCATAATTTCGCCAAGAGGGAATTGAACCCAAGTCTGTACCGTATTATGATACTTTTCTACCCCTAGACCGTTGGTGCTTGTTGGT
>JBAMMX010000023.1:12048150-12053150 GCA_037126225.1 Dillenia turbinata | reverse complement strand
GCCACTGGTGCTTGTTGGTTTTTCTCCCCCTTTTACATTCCGTTAAGTTAAGGAGAATATAATTATTTTGTGCAAAAGTATGGATAAAAAGTTAAATTTTTTTTATCTCTGATCTAAATAAGTTTTTAAAATGTACAGAAACTTTTATTACTTAACAAAAAGTATTTTATTTTAGAAAAAGAATATTACAAATATTATAATAATACAATGAGCGTGGTTCGAACACGCGACCATCAGATGTTCAGTCTAATGCTCTCCCAATTGAGCTCTCCCCACTAAACGACAATTGCACCAAGAGGGAATTGAACCAAAGTCTATACCCTGTTATGATACTTGTTTACCCCAAGACCGTTGGTGCGTGTTGGTTTTCCATTGAATTATGAAATCGTTAAGTTAAAGAGAATATAATCTTAATATATACAGAAACTTTTATTATTTAGCCAAACATATTTTATTTTACAAATTGAATATTACAGAAATTATAAGAATGCGGTGAGCGTGGATCGAACACGCGACCTTCAGATCTTCAGTCTGACGCTCTCCCAACTGAGCTATCCCCGCTTAACCACAAATGCACCAGCCGGGAATCGAACCCGGTGCATACGTGGGGGTACTATTCTACCACTAGACCACTGGTGCTTGTTGGCTTTCCCTCCAATTTTAAATTCTATTAAGTTAAAGTGAATATAATTTTTTTATATAAAAATATGGATGAGAAAATAATTTTTTTTATTACTTTTCTAAATAAATTTGAATATATACGAAAATTTTATTATTTAACTAAAAATATTTTATTTTTATAAAAGAATATTACAAATTTTATAAGAATGCGATAAGCGTGGATCGAACACGCGACCATCAGATGCTCAGTTTGACATTCTCCGAACTAAGCTATCCCTACTAAACCACAATTGCACTAGGAGGAAATCGAACTCGGTCGTCCG
Organism: Dillenia turbinata; assembly: GCA_037126225.1. Classification (NCBI taxonomy): domain Eukaryota; kingdom Viridiplantae; phylum Streptophyta; class Magnoliopsida; order Dilleniales; family Dilleniaceae; genus Dillenia; species Dillenia turbinata. Next base: position 12,052,206 of record JBAMMX010000023.1, on the reverse strand, counting down.
TGGTATGATACGTTTCTACCACAAGGCCACCGGTGCTTGTTGGTTTTTCTCCAGTTTTACATTCCGTTAAGTTAAGGAGAATATAATTATTTTGTGCAAAAGTATGGATAAAAAGTTAAATTTTTTTTATCTCTGATCTAAATAAGTTTTTAAAATGTACAGAAACTTTTATTACTTAACAAAAAGTATTTTATTTTAGAAAAAGAATATTACAAATATTATAATAATACAATGAGCGTGGTTCGAACACGCGACCATCAGATGTTCAGTCTAATGCTCTCCCAATTGAGCTCTCCCCACTAAACGACAATTGCACCAAGAGGGAATTGAACCAAAGTCTATACCCTGTTATGATACTTGTTTACCCCAAGACCGTTGGTGCGTGTTGGTTTTCCATTGAATTATGAAATCTGTTAAGTTAAAGAGAATATAATTTTAATATATACAGAAACTTTTATTATTTAGCCAAACATATTTTATTTTACAAATTGAATATTACAGAAATTATAAGAATGCGGTGAGCGTGGATCGAACACGCGACCTTCAGATCTTCAGTCTGACGCTCTCCCAACTGAGCTATCCCCGCTTAACCACAAATGCACCAGCCGGGAATCGAACCCGGGTCTGTACCGTGGCAGGGTACTATTCTACCACTAGACCACTTGGTGCTTGTTGGCTTTCCCTCCAATTTTAAATTCTATTAAGTTAAAGTGAATATAATTTTTTATATAAAAATATGGATGAGAAAATAATTTTTTTATTACTTTTCTAAATAAATTTGAATATATACGAAAATTTTATTATTTAACTAAAAATATTTTATTTTTATAAAAGAATATTACAAATTTTATAAGAATGCGATAAGCGTGGATCGAACACGCGACCATCAGATGCTCAGTTTGACATTCTCCGAACTAAGCTATCCCTACTAAACCACAATTGCACTAGGAGGAAATCGAACTCGGGTTGCAGAGTGTGGTATGATACGTTTCTACCACAAGGCCACTGGTGCTTGTTGGTTTTTTTTCCCACTTTTACATTCCGTTAAGTTAAGGAGAATATAATTATTTTGTGCAAAAGTATGGATAAAAAGTTAAATTTTTTTATCTCTGATCTAAATAAGTTTTTAAAATGTACAGAAACTTTTATTACTTAACAAAAAGTATTTTATTTTAGAAAAAGAATATTACAAATATTATAATAATACAATGAGCGTGGTTCGAACACGCGACCATCAGATGTTCAGTCTAATGCTCTCCCAATTGAACTCTCCCCACTAAACGACAATTGCACCAAGAGGGAATTGAACCAAAGTCTATACCCTGTTATGATACTTGTTTACCCCAAGACCGTTGGTGCGTGTTGGTTTTCCATTGAATTATGAAATCTGTTAAGTTAAAGAGAATATAATTTTAATATATACAGAAACTTTTATTATTTAGCCAAACATATTTTATTTTACAAATTGAATATTACAGAAATTATAAGAATGCAGTGAGCGTGGATCGAACACGCGACCTTCAGATCTTCAGTCTGACGCTCTCCCAACTGAGCTATCCCCGCTTAACCACAAATGCACCAAAGGGAATCGAACCGGGTGCATGCAGTGGCGGTACTATTCTACCACTAGACCACTGGTGCTTGTTGGCTTTCCCTCCAATTTTAAATTCTATTAAGTTAAAGTGAATATAATTTTTTATATAAAAATATGGATGAGAAAATAATTTTTTTATTACTTTTCTAAATAAATTTGAATATATACGAAAATTTTATTATTTAACTAAAAATATTTTATTTTTATAAAAGAATATTACAAATTTTATAAGAATGCGATAAGCGTGGATCGAACACGCGACCATCAGATGCTCAGTTTGACATTCTCCGAACTAAGCTATCCCTACTAAACCACAATTGCACTAGGAGGAAATCGAACTCGGGTGCAGTCCGTGGTATGATACGTTTCTACCACAAGGCCACTGGTGCTTGTTGGTTTTTCTCCAGTTTTACATTCCGTTAAGTTAAGGAGAATATAATTATTTTGTGCAAAAGTATGGATAAAAAGTTAAATTTTTTTTATCTCTGATCTAAATAAGTTTTTAAAATGTACAGAAACTTTTATTACTTAACAAAAAGTATTTTATTTTAGAAAAAAGAATATTACAAATATTATAATAATACAATGAGCGTGGTTCGAACACGCGACCATCAGATGTTCAGTCTAATGCTCTCCCAATTGAGCTCTCCCCACTAAACGACAATTGCACCAAGAGGGAATTGAACCAAAGTCTATACCCTGTTATGATAGTTGTTTACCCCAAGACCGTTGGTGCGTGTTGGTTTTCCATTGAATTATGAAATCTGTTAAGTTAAAGAGAATATAATCTTAATATATACAGAAACTTTTATTATTTAGCCAAACATATTTTATTTTACAAATTGAATATTACAGAAATTATAAGAATGCGGTGAGCGTGGATCGAACACGCGACCTTCAGATCTTCAGTCTGACGCTCTCCCAACTGAGCTATCCCCGCTTAACCACAAATGCACCAGCCGGGAATCGAACCGGTGCATGCGTGGGCGGTACTATTCTACCACTAGACCACTGGTGCTTGTTGGCTTTCCCTCCAATTTTAAATTCTATTAAGTTAAAGTGAATATAATTTTTTATATAAAAATATGGATGAGAAAATAATTTTTTTATTACTTTTCTAAATAAATTTGAATATATACGAAAATTTTATTATTTAACTAAAAATATTTTATTTTTATAAAAGAATATTACAAATTTTATAAGAATGCGATAAGCGTGGATCGAACACGCGACCATCAGATGCTCAGTTTGACATTCTCCGAACTAAGCTATCCCTACTAAACCACAATTGCACTAGGAGGAAATCGAACTCGGTTCTGTACCGTGGTATGATACGTTTCTACCACAAGGCCACTGGTGCTTGTTGGTTTTTTCTCCAGTTTTACATTCCGTTAAGTTAAGGAGAATATAATTATTTTGTGCAAAAGTATGGATAAAAAGTTAAATTTTTTTATCTCTGATCTAAATAAGTTTTTAAAATGTACAGAAACTTTTATTACTTAACAAAAAGTATTTTATTTTAGAAAAAGAATATTACAAATATTATAATAATACAATGAGCGTGGTTCGAACACGCGACCATCAGATGTTCAGTCTAATGCTCTCCCAATTGAGCTCTCCCCACTAAACGACAATTGCACCAAGAGGGAATTGAACCAAAGTCTATACCCTGTTATGATACTTGTTTACCCCAAGACCGTTGGTGCGTGTTGGTTTTCCATTGAATTATGAAATCTGTTAAGTTAAAGAGAATATAATCTTAATATATACAGAAACTTTTATTATTTAGCCAAACATATTTTATTTTACAAATTGAATATTACAGAAATTATAAGAATGCGGTGAGCGTGGATCGAACACGCGACCTTCAGATCTTCAGTCTGACGCTCTCCCAACTGAGCTATCCCCGCTTAACCACAAATGCACCAAATGAATCGAACCAGTGCATGCTGGCGGTACTATTCTACCACTAGACCACTGGTGCTTGTTGGCTTTCCCTCCAATTTTAAATTCTATTAAGTTAAAGTGAATATAATTTTTTATATAAAAATATGGATGAGAAAATAATTTTTTTATTACTTTTCTAAATAAATTTGAATATATACGAAAATTTTATTATTTAACTAAAAATATTTTATTTTTATAAAAGAATATTACAAATTTTATAAGAATGCGATAAGCGTGGATCGAACACGCGACCATCAGATGCTCGGTTTGACATTCTCCGAACTAAGCTATCCCTACTAAACCACAATTGCACTAGGAGGAAATCGAACTCGGTGCTCCGTGGTATGATACGTTTCTACCACAAGGCCACTGGTGCTTGTTGGTTTTTCTCCAGTTTTACATTCCGTTAAGTTAAGGAGAATATAATTATTTTGTGCAAAAGTATGGATAAAAAGTTAAATTTTTTTTATCTCTGATCTAAATAAGTTTTTAAAATGTACAGAAACTTTTATTAC
>JBAMMX010000023.1:11955650-12028150 GCA_037126225.1 Dillenia turbinata | reverse complement strand
GTTGGTTTTCCATCCAGTTATAAATTCCGTTAAGTTAAAGAGAATATAATTTTAATATATACGGAAACTTTTATTATTTAACCAAATATATTTTATTTTACAAAATGAATATTACAAATATTATAAGAATGTGGTGAGCGTGGATCGAACACATAAATTTCAGATCTTCAGTCTGACGCTCTCCCAACTGAGCTATCCCCACTAAACCACAAATGCACCAGTCGGGAATCGAACCTGGGTCTATACCGTGGCAGGGTACTATTCTACCACTAGACCACTAGTGCTTGATGGTTTACCCTCCAATTTTAAATTTCATTAAGTTAAAGAGAAAATAAGTTTTTATATAAAAATATGTATGAAATTTTTTTTATCTATTTTCTAAATAAATTTGAATATATACGGAAACTTTTATTATTTAACTAAAAATATTTTATTTTGTAGAAAGGAATATTACAAATAATATAAGAATGCGATGACTGTAGATCGAACACGCAACCAACAGATGTTTGGTCTGACACTCTCCCAACTAAGCTATCCCCTCTGAACCGTAATTGCATGAATAGGGAATCGAACCCAAGTTTGTGCACTGTTATGATACTTTTCTACCCCTAGACCACTGGTGCTTGTTGGTTTTCCCTCTAATTTTAAATTCCGTAAAGTTAAAGAGAATATAATTATTTTATATAATACAATGGATGAAAAATTATTTTTTTTTAATCTCTGTTCTAAGTAAATTTTAATATACACGTAAAATTTTACTATTTAACCAAAAATATTTTATTTAAAAAAAAGAATATTATAGTGTGGTGAGCGTGGATCGAACACAGGACTTTCATATTTTCAGTTTTATGCTCTCCCAATTAAGCTATCCCCGCCAAACCACAAATGCACCAGTGGGGATTCGAACCCAAGTCTGTACCGCGGTAGGGTACTATTCTATTTGTAGACCACTGGTACTTGTTGGTTTTCCCTCCAATTTTAAATTCCGTTAAGCTAAAGAGAATATAAATTTTATATAAAAATATGGATGAGAAATTTATTTTTTTTATTTCTTTTCAAAATAAATTTGAATATATACAGAAACTTTTATTATTTAACCTAAAATATTTCGTTTTAAAAAATGAATATTATAGATATTATAAGAATGCAATGAGAGTGGATCAAACTTGTTACCTTCAGATCTTTAGTCTTACACTCTCCCAGCTGAGCTATCCCCGCTAAACCACAAATGAACCTGCTGGGAATTGAATCCGAATCTGTACCGTGGCAGGGTACTATTCTACCACTAGACCGCCGGTGCTTGTTGGTTTTCACTCTAATTTTAAATTCCATTAAGTTGAAGAGAATATAATTTTTTATATTAAAATATGGATGCGAAATTAATTTTTTTTATCTCCTTTCTAAATAAATTTGAATATATACGGAAACTTTTTTTATTTAATTAAAAATATTTTATTTTTATAAAAGACTATTACAAATATTATAAGAATGTGGTGAGCGTGGATCGAACATGTGACCATCAGATATTCAGTCTAACACTCTCCCATCTGAGCTAACTCCACTAAACCACAATTGTACAAGAAGGAAATCGAACTCGAGTCTGTACTGTGGTATGGTACTTTTCTACCGTGGTATGGTACTTTTCTACCACATGACCACTGGTACTTGTTGGTTTTTCCTCAAATTTTAAATCCCATTAAGTTAAAGAGAATATAATTTTTTTTATATAAAACCATGGATAAGAAATTAAATTTTTTTATCTCTTTCCTAAATAAATTTGAATGTATACGAAAACTTTTATTATTTAACTAAAAATATTTTATTTTAATGAAAGAATATTACAGATATTATAAGAATGCGGTGAGTGTGGATCAAACACGCGACTTTTAGATCTTTAGTCAGACACTCTCCCAACTAAACTATCCCCACTAAACCACAAATGCACCATCTGGGAATTGAACCTAGCTCTATACCATGGCAGGGTACTATTCTACCACTAAACCAATGGTGCTTGTGTCACGCCCCGACCCACACCCGAGCCGGGCACGTGACCAGCCCGCCGCGGCACCTCGATGCACGGGCACCACGTCCCACACATCGAAGCACCGTAAGGCTGTCGACATTCACAAAATCCAGGTTTCCAATTCACAGAGATCCCAAAGAAATAAAACTAATACATGTATGCCTCAATGCAAATTAAAACAAGTGAGAGTTAACATTGTACAGACAAGAAGAATTATAAATACAGTCATCCCAATTTAAACAAATACAATGGTCATCCTAACTTCCTCAAAATGATACAATAACCTCAATACATAGCGGAATAGCGGGTAGTCATACCCCGGCCAGTAGTCTCCAAAGAATGTCTAATACAATAAAGCGCACAAATCTCTCAGTCTGAGTCTATACCTGTAGGAGGGGAATGTGAGGGGTGAGTACCGTAGAGAGGGGGGTTGGTACTCAGCAAGTCGGGGGGATGACATGCTACAATTAATTTTTGGGTGAATTAGGAGTGTCAAAATTATGTCCCAATAAATCCATGGTATGCAAAAATATTATGACATCTCAATAAATCATTCACGGCATACGTATCAAATCAAATATGCATCCGTTATGCATGTCCATCATATCATGTAGAGCCGGCCGAAAATATCCCGGCAAAGGCCAACCATGGCCAAGGACGGGCAACGTTGGAGGTTTTTCACGGTGCAAGTAATAAAATAAGGCTCTCCACCCCAACGTTGGCCCCAGACTACTCCAACTAGCCTGTATATATATATCGCACACGTATCAAGGATCAAGCGTGTATGGAAACCCGCCGGTGCTAGACCTACCAAGGTCCTCCCCGAAATGGTTCAACCGACGACTGTCCGTACAATATGTATGACAATCTGGCGGATACCCCCTGCAGAGGCGTATCCGGGCACAACAGGTGCCTCTACCAAATGTCCTTCGTAGCTACGGAATGCCATAGGAAGCATATCATCATCATCACAGTATCCACAGGGGCATCCAGCCCAAATCACATATCTCAAGCCATAACATGTCAAAATCATGTGCCAATATGCAATGGAAGCATAAAATCATGTAGATATATCAAAGTGTGGCACAATAATCAATTGTCAAAAATCATGGATGCATATCGATATAAACAAGTTGGGACACTCCATATATCACAAAACATTTTTATAAATTCAGGGAAATAGGTCAATCATACCATTTTAAATCAAGCATTTGAAAACCTTTTTAAAACACAGTATCAATTAAAAGTAGATGTCAAGTCCCACTCACAGTTAGGGGAGGATAATGCACTCCCTAATATCTCCACAAAGCGTAAATCAAGTGCTCGCTCCGTTCAACTCAAATAACTCTTAGGGAGACAAACAGTCTGCAGATTTTTTAACCTGCGCAGTCATGGAAAACAGACTATAACTTTCGTTATACTAGTCCAAATCAGATGATTCTTATCTCATTTTAAAGCTAAGAGAAAGCACTATAACTTTCATTTTGCACACTTCGTCAGATTCAAATCACAGAATTCCCGGTAAGCCTAATTTTGTTACTGTCATATTTAAGTTTTGGATTCTGTCCAGTTTTTGTGCAGAAGCCATAACTTTCGTTCTATTCACCAAAGTCTAATGAAATTTTAACATGTTATATCTAAGATGTAGATCTACAACTTTCGTGTTTTGAGTTTTATCCAAATATGCCTGGAAGGGGTTCAACAAAATTCATGAACAGGACTGATACGTTTTAGTGAAACATAAAGTTTCTGTCAACACAGTTTTAAGGAAAATTGTATAACTTTCAATTTCCTCGTGCGAAATGGCTGAAATTTTAATATGTTATAGGAAAGAAGTATATCTATAACTTTTATGTTTTGTGTTTCTTCAAAATAAGACTGAAGAGGGGTCGTTTTTACTCACCACTGTCAAGGTTCGAAACAGGACACTTCTATGTCGAGTTTCAGGAAAAGTGCCATAACTTTTGGTACAGCCATCTGATTTTGGCGATTCTTATCTCGTTGGAAAGATAAGACTTTGATCTACAATTCATATAACTATCAAATTTTCAAATTCTGGCTCTAAGATGCCTTAAAACAGAGATGAAATCACGGACAGAAATAAAATTTAAAGTGAGACAGGATAAAATTTCTTACCTCACTTTCTTGGTCTTCCTCTCTTGCTCTCTCCTTGTTCTCACGAATTGGGAAGAATGAACAAGCATTCTAAGGCCTTCTTCTTTTATTATTGTGTTAATAACTCACCACCCTAGGATCAAATCTCCAATTAATCTAAACCATAGGATCATTTTTACTATTGCATGTGTTCTCATTGGTTTTCATGTGCATGTGTTCTCATTGGCCCACCTTGCCTTTCTCATCTCTATTTGGCCAACACTTGTCCTCCTCACTATAACACTTGTTCAATACAAGAATACACTTGTCACATTTCATTTAAGTTTTGTTAATTGCTAACAAGTCCTTTGACTTATAAAAATTCTAATTTGACCCCTAAAATTTTCATAATTACACACTAGGCCCAAAATCTTATATTAGACCTAATTAAATTTATTTATTGTGAAATTAAGGTTTTGAATCTCTTTGAGTCAAAATTGATCCGATTTGTATTTTATCGTCAAATATCTAAGGTTGATTTATCGGAAAAATTTTCTTAGTGAAAATTTATGAATATTGTAGTAAAAACATCATATATATATATATATATATATATGAAATGGAATTCACTATAGAATACACCGAGAGTCGGTGTTACATTTTCCTAACCCCCTAAAAACAAGTTTCGTCCCCGAAACTAAAAGAAAACCATATAGGGAAAGGAAAATTACTCAGTAAATAGATGAGGGTACTGTCCCCTCATAGTCTCCTCGGGCTCCCAAGTCTCCTTCTCGACCTGGTCGCTACGCCATAAAATACGTACCAATGAAACATCTTTGCTTCGCAGTCTACGGATCTGCTGGTCAAGGACTGCTACGGGCTGTATAGGTAAACTCAGGTCCTCCCGTAGCTCAACTGGTGGAGGTTCTAAAACATGAGAAGGGTCAGGCATATATCTCCTAAGCACCGAGACATGGAACACATCGTGAATACGTGCCAACTCCTCTGGCAGCTCCAATCTGTATGCCACACTTCCGATCCTCTCAAGAATACGGAAGGGCCCAATATACCTGGGGCTCAGCTTGCCCCGCTGTCTGAAACGGATCACCCCTTTCCCGGGTGAGATCCTCAAGAAAACCATGTCTCCCTTCTGAAACTCCAGTGGTCGCCGCCTACGGTCTGCATATGCCTTCTGTCGATCCTGGGCGGCTCTCATCCTCTGTCGGACAATCCTGACCTTCTCCCTCGTCTCCTCAACAAGCTCCACACTGCTGAGGTGCCTCTCACCGACCTCGTCCCAGCATAAAGGTGTGCGGCATCGCCTCCCATACAATGCCTCGTATGGAGGCATCCCGATACTCGCCTGGTAGCTGTTATTATATGCAAACTCTACAAGTGGTAAATGCCGATCCCAGCTACCATGAAAATCAATAACACAAGCCCGAAGCATATCCTCAAGTGTCTGAATCGTACGCTCTGACTGGCCATCTGTCTGAGGATGATATGCTGTGCTAAAGTTCAGTCTAGTACCCAATGCCTCCCGCAACCGGGCCGAACCTAGACGTGAACCTAGGGTCCCCTGTCCGAAACAATCGACACAGGCACCCCGTGAAGTCGTACTATGGTGTCCATATAGAGACGTGCCAGCACCTCCAAGGAGTAGTCACCACGGATGGGGATAAAGTGTGCAGATTTGGTGAGTCGATCGACAATCACCCAAATCGCATCATGCTGTGTGGATGTCCTCGGTAACCCCATCACAAAATCCATGGTAATATGTTCCCACTTCCACTCAGGAATGGGAAGCGGCTGTAAAATACCTGCTGGTCTCTGGTGTTCAGCCTTCACCTGCTGGCACACCAAGCACCGTGCTACAAACTCTGCTATCTCCCGCTTCATGCCCGACCACCAATAACTGCCTCTGATGGTGCGATACATCTTTGTACCCCCGGGATGCATAGCATAAGCCGAAGAGTGTGCCTCCTCAAGGATAGCACGTCGAAGCTCAACATCAGCTGGAATACACACTCTGTCTCTGAACACCACGAGTCCATCAACACGGACTCGGAAATCCCCGCCCTCTCCGCGGCGGATCCGATCGTGAATAGTCTGGAGCTCTGCATCGGTACGCTGAAGCTCTCTGATGCGGTCAAGTAGTGTAGGCCGCACCTCAAATCTAGCTAGCAATGTACCCTGCTCATCGCTGGCCAAGCTGACTCCCAAAGCTCGGAGTCCTACCAAGCAGGAGATGTAGGCTCTCTCTGCTGCCTGAGAAGTGGTAGAAGAAGATGACTTCCGGCTCAAGGCATCTGCTACTACATTTGCCTTACCCGGATGATAGTCAATAACCAAGTCGTAGTCTTTCAGCAGCTCTAACCATCTCCTCTGTCTCAGGTTTAGCTCTCTCTGAGTAAATAAATACTTCAAGCTCTTATGGTCTGTAAAGACCCTGCAGGTAACTCCATATAAGTAATGCCGCCATATCCTTAGTGCGAAGACTATGGCTGCCAGCTCAAGATCGTGAGTCGGGTAGTTCACCTCATGCTTCTTCAACTGTCTCGAAGCATAAGCGATCACCCGTCCATCCTGCATCAATACGCAACCCAGCCCCTGCCGGCTGGCATCACTGTACACAACATACTCCTTGCTGCTTGTAGGGAGAGCCAAGATAGGTGCCGACGTCAGTCGCTGTTTGAGTTCCTGAAAACTCGCCTCACAGCGATCATCCCAACAGAACTTGACGTCTTTCTTCGTCAATCGAGAGAGTGGAGCAGCAATCCTCGAGAAACCCTCTACAAATCGTCTATAATAACCAGCAAGTCCAAGAAAACTCCGGACCTCAGTAATGGTCTGTGGCTGCTCCCACCTCAATATGGCCTCTACTTTCTGTGGATCAACAAAAATCCCCTCCGCAGAAACAACGTGGCCCAGAAATCCAATTTCCCTTAGCCAAAATTCACACTTGGTGAATTTGGCATATAACTGCTGCTCACGGAGAGTCTGTAAGACCACCCTCAGGTGCTGTTCATGCTCCTCATCACTCCGTGAGTATACTAGAATGTCATCAATAAATACGATGACGAACCGATCCAGGTAGTCGTGGAAGACCCGGTTCATTAAATCCATAAAAGCCGCTGGAGCATTAGTCAACCCAAATGGCATCACTAAAAACTCAAAGTGACCATAGCGAGTGCGGAATGCAGTCTTGGGCACGTCCTCGGCCCGAATCCGTATCGGTGATAACCAGACCGCAAATCGATCTTCGAAAAGACTCGTGCACCCTGAAGCTGGTCAAATAGGTCATCAATACGTGGCAGAGGATACCGGTTCTTGATGGTCACCTTATTCAACTGCCTGTAATCCACGCACAATCGTAGGGTTCCGTCCTTCTTCTTTACAAACAACACCGGAGCACCCCAAGGTGAAGTGCTCGGACGGATAAAACCCTTGTCCAGTAATTCCTGCAGCTGGACCTTGAGCTCTCTCAGCTCAGCTGGCGCCATTCTGTATGGCGGAATAGATATAGGAGCGGTTCCCGGAGCTATATCGATCTCAAAGTCAAACTCCCGAGCCGGTGGAAGGCCGGGTAGCTCCTCAGGGAAAACATCCGCAAACTCCTGTACTACAGGGACATCCTCATTCCTCGGTTCCTTCATAGTAGTATCCACAACATGGGCCAAGTACGCCGTGCAGCCTCGGCGTATTAACCTCCTGGCCTCCATCACCGAAATAACACAGCGAGGCAATACTCTCCTCTTGCCAGAAAACCTCAAAGCAAGTCCCTCCGATCTCCGGAACTCAACCTCCTTAGTGAAACAATCAACGGAGGCTCTGTGTCTGCTCAGCCAATCCATGCCAAGGATGGCATCAATATCGGTCAAGTCCAAAGGGATCAAATCTGCCTCAAGTACGGTGTTTCCAATCATGACCTCTGTCCCTCTATAGACTGAATCTCTCAAGAGCTGTTCACCAAGAGGTGTGAAAACCAATATCTCCTCTCCAAGTGGCGTCAAAGGCTTACCCATCAGGTGGGCAAAGGACGCTCTCACATATGAGTAGTTTGACCCGGTGTCGATAAGGACACGGGCATCGACTCCATAAATCCTCATCGTTCCTAAATGTGGGGAAAATAAAGAGATCAATTTAGATAAAGGTGGAAATAGATGCTCATCATATATATCTCAAAAGTAGGTACAACCAACATAGTCAAGCCTCTAAGGCTTTGGCTTATGATGAGTCTCAAAATAAAAGTACAGGGGAAATCTCTAAGTGTGTGAGTCAGAAGGGGGAGTACCAATAATGACATCGGGGTTCGTCTGCGCATCCTCCTGCGTCATCGCGTACACTCGGACCTGAGCTCTCGGCTGCTGCCGCGATGGTCCCGGTGCCATATTACTCCCAGCTACTGCTCGTGGGGCCATGGGGCTAGGGTGTGCCGGTGCTCCCTGCTGTCCCCCTCGTGGAGCACTCGACTGAATAGAAACTGTCGGACCCCCTGCTCCAAGATCAGGGCACTGGCTCTTGATGTGCCCCGGTCTCCCACACTGGAAGCAAATCACTGTCACCCTGCAAGCTCCGAAGGGGTGATGTCTGCCGCATCGACGACAAAAAGGGTGTCGTCGGGCTGTAGTCTGAGTGGAGACACTCGGGGATGGTGCTCTAAACCCCTGGGACTGCGATCCCTGCCTCTGAGAAGGGTCCCCGCGAAACCCTGAGGTCCTCCCCTTCTTCGAACTCTGGCCCTCAGAAAACTCATGCCTCTTCCTCCTCTGCTCCCTGCTCTCTCTCTGTCGTCCCTCAGCATGGACAATCTCCTCAGCCCGGAGTGCTGAGTCTACTATCTTTGGAAATGAGAAGTTAGGGGTCACCGTCATATACCTCCGGATGTTCAAGTTGAGGCCATCCTCAAACTTGAACCTCAACTGACTAGGTGTGGCTAGGTCCGGAACAAAAGCGGCCAGTCTCCTCAACTCGGCCTCATACTCGGTCACAGTCCGAGTCCCCTGCCGCAGGTGGTGGAACTCCGTCCTCTTCCTGTTCTGCTGGAACGCTGAAAAATATCTGCGGTTGAACTCCCGCAGAAAATCCTCCCAACTCCTGGGCTCCGCTGCATCATCACAAACTGCCTCCCACCACGAGAGGGCATCTCCATCCAATAATCTCTCGGCCACTCGGAGTCTGAACTCCTCACTCAAGCCAAGGTCTGTCAATACTCGACGGGTGCGGTTGATCCAGTGCTTCGCAGCAGTGGAATCACCCACCCCAGAGAACTCGGTACAACCTAGTTGTCTCGCCTCCTTCACGAGCTGGGTGAGCTCGTGAATCCGTCTCAACGTCGAAGAAGTACAGTCGTTGGGTCTAGAAACTGCAGATGGACCAACAACCAGTGAAGGCTCTGGTGCGACTGGTCGGGGCACAGCCATAGGGGTTGGCTCGGCCATCGGTGGTGGTGGTGGTGGTGGCATCTGAATGCCGTGGGCAGCGTACCACTCGAACACCTGTCGGTAGGCGTCCAATGGTGGCGGTGGTGGTAGATCTGCGGCCGTGGTGGCCGGTGGTGTAGGCACTGAAGGAGAACCGTGTGAGGAAGACACGTCCTCTGGTACCTACCGGGGGGGCTCAATAGGTAAGAAGTGGGTACCTCGCCTAGTCGTCATACTTCTGCGAAGAAAAATGCACTAATCAGGCAGATATACAAGAATTAGGGTTAGTTATGGAATAACTAACCCCCTAAAAGAAATCAGCTTGGCATCGGAACCAATGGATAAGGTATACTAGGTTAGATACGACCCGTATCTAACCCCCTAAAAATGGATGAACCCATATGCCTATGACCATGTACTAGGATTTCATGACTGTACTGTAACTCTCACATACATTGAGGACTTTCAAAATCAGATTTACTTGGGGATATTTTCGAAATCAGTTTCTCAAACTTAGCTCTAACCAAGAGCTCTGATACCATCCGAGGCCTGTCACGCCCCGACCCACACCCGAGCCGGGCACGTGACCAGCCCGCCGCGGCACCTCGATGCACGGGCACCACGTCCCACACATCGAAGCACCGTAAGGCTGTCGACATTCACAAAATCCAGGTTTCCAATTCACAGAGATCCCAAAGAAATAAAACTAATACATGTATGCCTCAATGCAAATTAAAACAAGTGAGAGTTAACATTGTACAGACAAGAAGAATTATAAATACAGTCATCCCAATTTAAACAAATACAATGGTCATCCTAACTTCCTCAAAATGATACAATAACCTCAATACATAGCGGAATAGCGGGTAGTCATACCCCGGCCCAGTAGTCTCCAAAGAATGTCCAATACAATAAAGCGCACAAATCTCTCAGTCTGAGTCTATACCTGTAGGAGGGGAATGTGAGGGGTGAGTACCGTAGAGAGGGGGGTTGGTACTCAGCAAGTCGGGGGGATGACATGCTACAATTAATTTTTGGGTGAATTAGGAGTGTCAAAATTATGTCCCAATAAATCCATGGTATGTAAAAAATATTATGACATCTCAATAAATCATTCACGGCATACGTATCAAATCAAATATGCATCCGTTATGCATGTCCATCATATCATGTAGAGCCGGCCGAAAATATCCCGGCAAAGGCCAACCATGGCCAAGGACGGGCAACGTTGGGGGTTTTCACGGTGCAAGTAACAAAATAAGGCTCTCCACCCCAACGTTGGCCACAGACTACTCCAACTAGCCTGTATATATATATCGCACACGTATCAAGGATCAAGCGTGTATGGAAACCCGCCGGTGCTAGACCTACCAAGGTCCTCCCCGAAATGGTTCAACCGACGACTGTCCGTACAATATGTATGACAATCTGGCGGATACCCCTGCAGAGGCGTATCCGGGCACAACAGGTGCCTCTACCAAATGTCCTTCGTAGCTACGGAATGCCATAGGAAGCATATCATCATCATCACAGTATCCACAGGGGCATCCAGCCCAAATCACATATCTCAAGCCATAACATGTCAAAATCATGTGCCAATATGCAATGGAAGCATAAAATCATGTAGATATATCAAAGTGTGGCACAATAATCAATTGTCAAAAATCATGGATGCATATCGATATAAACAAGTTGGGACACTCCATATATCACAAAACATTTTTATAAATTCAGGGAAATAGGTCAATCATACCATTTTAAATCAAGCCTTTGAAAACCTTTTTAAAACACAGTATCAATTAAAAGTAGATGTCAAGTCCCACTCACAGTTAGGGGAGGATAATGCACTCCCTAATATCTCCACAAAGCGTAAATCAAGTGCTCGCTCCGTTCAACTCAAATAACTCTTAGGGAGACAAACAGTCTGCAGATTTTTTAACCTGCGCAGTCATGGAAAACAGACTATAACTTTGGCTATACTAGTCCAAATCAGATGATTCTTATCTCATTTTAAAGCTAAGAGAAAGCACTATAACTTTCATTTTGCACACTTCGTCAGATTCAAATCACAGAATTCCCGGTAAGCCTAATTTTGTTACTGTCATATTTAAGTTTTGGATTCTGTCCAGTTTTTGTGCAGAAGCCATAACTTTCGTTCTATTCACCAAAGTCTAATGAAATTTTAACATGTTATATCTAAGATGTAGATCTACAACTTTCGTGTTTTGAGTTTTATCCAAATATGCCTGGAAGGGGTTCAACAAAATTCATGAACAGGACTGATACGTTTTAGTGAAACATAAAGTTTCTGTCAACACAGTTTTAAGGAAAATTGTATAACTTTCAATTTCCTCGTGAGAAATGGCTGAAATTTTAATATGTTATAGGCAAGAAGTATATCTATAACTTTTATGTTTTGTGTTTCTTCAAAATAAGACTGAAGAGGGGTCGTTTTTACTCACCACTGTCAAGGTTCGAAACAGGACACTTCTATGTCGAGTTTCAGGAAAAGTGCCATAACTTTTGGTACAGGCATCTGATTTTGGTGATTCTTATCTCGTTGGAAAGATAAGACTTTGATCTACAATTCATATAACTATCACATTTTCAAATTCTGGCTCTAAGATTCCTTAAAACAGAGATGAAATCACGGACAGAAATAAAATTTAAAGTGAGACAGGATAAAATTTCTTACCTCACTTTCTTGGTCTTCCTCTCTTGCTCTCTCCTTGTTCTCACGAATTGGGAAGAATGAACAAGCATTCTAAGGCCTTCTTCTTTTATTATTGTGTTAATAACTCACCACCCTAGGATCAAATCTCCAATTAATCTAAACCATAGGATCATTTTTACTATTGCATGTATTCTCATTGGTTTTCATGTGCATGTGTTCTCATTGGCCCACCTTGCCTTTCTCATCTCTATTTGGCCAACACTTGTCCTCCTCACTATAACACTTGTTCAATACAAGAATACACTTGTCACATTTCATTTAAGTTTTGTTAATTGCTAACAAGTCCTTTGACTTATAAAAATTCTAATTTGACCCCTAAAATTTTCATAATTACACACTAGGCCCAAAATCTTATATTAGACCTAATTAAATTTATTTATTGTGAAATTAAGGTTTTGAATCTCTTTGAGTCAAAATTGATCCGATTTGTATTTTATCGTCAAATATCTAAGGTTGATTTATCGGAAAAATTTTCTTAGTGAAAATTTATGAATATTGTAGTAAAAACATCATATATATATATATATATATATGAAATGGAATTCACTATAGAATACACCGAGAGTCGGTGTTACAGCTTGTTGGTTTTCCCTCCAATTTTAAATTTTGTTAAGTAAAAAAGAGTATAATTTTTTTCATATAAAAATATGGATAAAAAATTAATTTTTTATCTCTTCTCTAAATAAATTTGAATATAAATGTAAACTTTTATTATTTAACTAAAAATATTTTATTTTAATAAAAGAATATTACAAATATTGTAAGAGTGCGGTGAGCATGGATCAAACACACGAGCTTCAGATTTTCAGTCTGACGTTCTCCCAACAGAACTATCCCCGCTAAACGACAAATGCACTAGCTGGGTATTGAACCCGGGTCTATATTATGGCAGGGTATTATTCTACCACTAGACCACTAATGCTTGTTGGTTTTCCCTCCAATTTTAAATTCTATTAAGTTAAAGAGAATATAATTTTTTTATATAAAAATATGAATGACAAATTAATTTTTTATCTCTTTTTTAAATAAATTTGAATAACTTTTATTATTTAACTAAAAATATTTTATTTTAACAAAAGAATATTACAAATATTATAGGAATGTGGTGCGCATAGATCGAACACGCAACCTTCAGATCTTTAGTTTGATGCTCTCCCAACTTAGCTATCCCCGCTAAATCACAAATGCACTAGCCGAGAATTGAATCTGGGTCTGTACCATGGTAAGGTACTATTCTGCCATTAGATCTCTGGTGCTTGTTGGTTTTCACTCCAATTTTAAATTCTATTAAGTTAAGGAGAATATAATTTTTTTAATATAAAAATATGGATGAGAAATTAATTTTTTTATCTCTTTTTTAAATAAAATTGAATATATAAGAAAACTTTTATTATTTAACTTAAAATATTTTATTTTAGTAAAAGAATACTATAGATATTATAAGAATGCAGTAAGCATGGATAAAACACGCGACCTTCAGATCTTCAGTCTGACACTCTCCCAACTGAGCTATCCCTGCTAAACCACAATGCATCAGTTGGGAATTGAACCCAGGTCCACACCATGGCAGGGTACTATTCCATCACTAGACCACTGATGCTTGTTGCTTTTCCCTCTAATTTTAAATTCCGTTAAGTTAAAGAGAATATAATTTTTTTATATATAAAAATATGGATGAAAAATTAATTTTTTATCTCTTTTCTTAATAAATTTGAATATATACAGAAGCTTTTATTATTCAAGTAAAAATATTTTATTTTAATAAAAGAATATTACAGATATTATAAGAATGCGACGAGCGTGGATCGAGCACACGACCTTCAAATCTTTAGCCTGACGGTCTCCCAATTGAACTATCCCTACTAAACAACAAATGCACCAGTCGGGAATCGAGCCCGAATCTATACCGTGGCCGGGTACTATTCTACCACTAGACTATTGGTGCTTGTTGGTTTTTGCTCCAATTTTAAAATGTGACAAATTAAAAGGAATATAATTTTTAATATAGAAATATGGGGAAGAAATTAATTTTTATCTCTTTTATAAATAAATTTGATTATGTTTGAAAACTTTTATTATTTAACTCAGAAACTTTTATTTTAATAAAATAATATTACAGATATTATAAGAATGCGGTGAGCGTGGATCGAACATGCGACCTTCAGATCTTTAGCCTGACACTTTCTGAACTGAGCTATCCTCGTTAATCGACAAATGCACTAGTCAGGAATCGAATCCAGGCTTGTTTTGTGGCAAGATACTAATCTACAACTAGTCCACTTGTACTTGTTTATTTTCCCACCAATTTTAAATTATGATAAATTAAAGAGAATATAATTTTTTATATAAAAATTTGGAAGAGAAATTAATTTTTTATCTCTTTACTAAATAAATTTGATTATATATATGAAAATTTTTATTGTTTAACTAAAAATCTTTTATTTTAAGAGAAGTGAGGCAGAGACCCAAATCTATACTTTTATAGAAAAGTAATGCTTTATGGGGCTCATAAAGAGTGGTACCTCAGAAAATTGATTTATTTTTAATTTTTAAAAAGGTTATGGTTTAATTGTTTCCTAATTTAATATCATTAACTACATTGTGACATTCACTTATTAAATCGACCACTACGTCTCCAACCCATATTGGGGGATGGGTGAGGCATTTAGTTATTTATCTAAAAAAAAAATGCAATATTAGGGTGGAGAGAGAGAGAGAGAGAAAGGAAAACCTTAAAAAGCTAGAGAGAGATATTATGGAATACCAAACGATTTGTATTTTTGGGAATATTATTCTATCATTATTGGAGTTATGGGAGCTTATTTCATATCCATTAAAGAACGATTAAGAGGAGTTTCATTTAAACTTTCTTGCTTCATTCTCTATTACCTCTGTATCGATTTGGGTTTTCATTAAATATTGGGTATTTTGTTAATTTGATTCAATAGATTCGTATAACTTTTTCATGTTTCGTTCTTGATTTCTCAATATAGCATTAGAAAAAGGGTTCGTATCACTCTTTAATACTTGCTTCTGGGTTTTTATTAGAGTTGTATTATCTTATTGAATTGTTGTGGACAAGCAAAAAAATTTTCGTGTCCTATGCTTGTATATGTCTCTTTATATGTGTATGACTTTGTTGTGGATAAATTTCTATTTGTTCTCCTCTCAAGTAGAAATCATGTTATTGAAAATTGTAAGTTTTATTATCTTTGATACAAACTGATTATATCTTTGTTTGTTAGTTTTTTAATATAGATTTATTAAGTTATGGACATGAAATGCTACAATAATCTGACGATGTTAGTACACCATGTGTGGTTTGTCATAGGAAGCGTAGGAACTTGGAACTTAGGCCGATTCTAGTTATTACTATAACTCAGGCTCAAAGTAATATTCTCAAAAAAAAAGTGTCCTTTTTGAGAAGGAAAAAAAATGCATAGCGATGCACAGTTGCTCCACTCCTCTCAACAACGTCAAATTGAATTGTCGAAGTCAAATATAATTCGCAATATGATTTGCTCTGATGGTTCATATAATGCTGGTGCTGTTTTAGTTAAGCAGATATTTTGTTTGTCTCAAGTAGGCGATGATGGTGAGTTAAAAACTATGGAATGGTATGAGACCCTTCACCATCTGCAAGGAGTTCTACTATGAATAGACTAATGGATTGATGTCGGAAGCAAAATATTGTGATGCCTCAACAAGTCAATTAACTGCACCGATAGTCCATTTTGAGCAAGGTACATATTTCCTTTGTGGAAGCATTTTTTTTTTTCAGAAACCCATTTCCTTTTTGCAAGGAATTTTAAAGTAGCTACGATTGATGATATGTTGTGTACAATGACTCAGTTGATAAGCTTTGGGGAAGGAGGAAAACGGAGAAAATTAGCGCTCCTCGAAACAAGACATAACAACATTTGGCATGAGTAAATAGTCAACCTTTTCACCATTGTTTTCGTTGGTTTCATTAATGAGATTTTTTGTCACAATATAGGTGGAATTTATTGGTATTGTAAGTAACATATTCTTTTTCATAACAAATTATAGATACGGACGTCAATCAAAGTGAATGGCTCGAAACAAGATAGAACAACATTTCGCATATGAGTAAATAGTCAACCTTTTCACCATTGTTTTCATCGGTTTCTATTAGATGTGCCCACGTGGGGCCATTTAATATATTTTACCATAGTAAATAAATTTGAAATTCTAATGGGTAATGGGCAGTTACCCATTACCCACTCTCCCCTATTTTTTCTCTACATGACTCCTACGGGAGTTAACTTTGGTAATTGTGTTTTGAGGGGTTGGTTGAACATTCTTGATAGAACCAACGTACTTCACTCTGAGAGAGAAAAGAGACTTATATCATTTTTTAGGGTTAGAATAATTGTTGAGTAGAACAATTATTCAGAGGGTTTTCCGATCAACGTTAAATCACCGGGTTAAGGGTTGGTTCGTTGTGATATTGCGGTGATAGTGCGATTACGTGACTATCATCCCGACTACGAGATATTCATATTGGGAGTTCGCGGTTCCGACGATTTTTGCATCACCGGTTGAGGTATATCGCGAACCTTAAACTTTTACGATTCCGAAAATTAATTTGATGCTTCCGCTGCGTGTTGAGTCACGAAAAAATCTAACAGTTTCTTTAATGGGATTTTTTGTCACAATATAGGTGGAATTTACTTGTAATTCTACAAATTGTTGATTAATTTCGTTCTTATTGTAGGAGGTATTATGAATCTTTCAATTTTTGGGCCCCCTTTATATTTGTCCTTTTTGCAAGGCAAAAATGTGGTATGAAGAAATGACACATTGTGACACTCACAATTAAGTAACTCACTATTATATTTAACTCTATATCACTATTCTATTTAACTTATATTCTCTGATATCGAGTTTTATCCATAACATTGGCATGGGCATGTGAGCTAGTATAAAAAAAAGTTCATTTCGCGCACAAAGTGCTCCCCGGCTAGCGAGGTAGAGGGAGAGTGGACGTATATATATATAACATTTTCCTTGTATTTTTTTTTTCTTACAAAGAGACTGTTTCCACGTGAGCTAGTATAAAATGAATATAAATTACTATGAACACCATCAAGGGACCTTAAACCATCAAAAAATGAACCAAATTCATGGAGGAGAATAAATCACT
This sequence comes from Dillenia turbinata, assembly GCA_037126225.1. Lineage (NCBI taxonomy): Eukaryota > Viridiplantae > Streptophyta > Magnoliopsida > Dilleniales > Dilleniaceae > Dillenia > Dillenia turbinata. The sequence goes on along the minus strand of JBAMMX010000023.1, from coordinate 12,010,709 downwards.
ACTTTTTTAGAGGTTAAATAATAGACTACCGAAATTAGTCATACAATACATTGGTTCGCCTTTCTAAAATTGTGAGATATTTTTTAAAAGTCGTACTTGGAAAAAATTCACAGGCAAAGGCTAACTAGATTGCAAATTTTTCCTTATTTTTTTGGTACCTTAGATTCGAATTCAAAACCTGATCAAGTGAATTAAATCTATAATATCAAAAATAAAAAATATAACCAAACTAAAATTGCTTAGATCTACTCTAGGGATGCATTATTAATTTTACTTTTGGTTGCATAGGGGTTGCGATTATTGCGAAATTACATGCGCCCATGAACATTTGAACACGAGATCTTGGGGTAAGACACTAAAACAAGGGCTCTTAACCACTAAATTATCTACTTAGAGACAGAGGGATGCATTATTAATACTCCTCAAGGTGGACTACCAGCTTTTTTTTTGGGGGGGGGAAGAAAACACTCTACTCAGTCTAAAAGGGTTAAAATTTAGTAAAATTGAAATTAGGTTTAAGTTATTTTCACAAATAAATTTAATTAAATTTACAATACACCATATTTTTAATTATTTTTTATTTGAAAAATATTATAAGTCAAATGAAAGAAAAAATAAAACTAAATTGAGAGAAGCTAAGAACACACTAATTTTTATGTTGCGGATGATAGAAGTAATTAGTCTCTCTGTATATTGACATGAGTATTTTTACTAGTTATTTGATATATATTATAAAATATTTTTTATAAAAAATAAATTTTACCCTTATAAATTATCAAAATAACTATTTATGATAATGACACGAGATTACCATGACCATAAGGATTACAAAAAGACACGAGAATGCCTCTGCTCCACAAAATTGTCTTTTTAAATTTTTTTATTATGCCTCAGGGCAAATGTAGTATAAGAATAAAAGTTATAAAAAATAAAATTTATTTTAACAAAAATTACTTTTCATGAAATTTACTTATGGAAAATTTTATTTTCTCCTTAGATTAGGAGAAACTTTCATTTTTGAGAATGTTTTTGTATAATATTCATATTTTCCTTTTTTGATGAAAAAAAAAAGAAGAGACTTGTCTGGCAATAATTACTTTTTTTTTCATATTCTATATTATTTATTATTTTCTTGACTTTTTTTCCTTACCTCTGAGTTTTTTGCTAAAATAACGATAACTTGTTAGATTTATTTTGTCACATACACATAAGCAGAAGTATGGTATAATTTTTCAGAAATTAAATAGGTTAATTTTTGGATATATCTCAATGAGTGAAACACAGGAAAATTTGAAACCACAAAGCCCTCTCGAACAAACTCGCGGTTGTGATGATAATTATGCAAATCGAATTATCATCACGAATTTACAACGCCTCAATTCTAAGTCCGATATTCATAGTGACAAAAGAAAATTTTCCTATGTGAAATTTTTCATTCCCTCTAACAAATATTTGATTTCCTCTCACCCCTCCATGAATGTACGTACAATCAAACTCAATTTCATAGAAGAAGTTATTTCTTTAATTGAATGCACGTTAAATCAAGAACATGGGAGAGTATGTTTTAGGAAGTTATAGGATAACGGGAGTTATCCGATTATCCCATTTTCAAATTTTAAATTTTAACTATGGTAAAATGTCCTAGTGGACATATTTACCTATATTTCTCACTTGCACACGAGAACATTTTACGTCTGTCACTATATCACAACTCATGCAATCTACCACATCACCCTGCTGGACTTTCATACAGAATTGGACGTCGTGCGATTGACGAGTATACTTACAAACCAAGACTTCTCGATGTACTTGTTAGGATGATCGAGGAGACACCGTTAGTACCGAAAAGAACTCGTTGTACCCCAAACTCAATGTAATTACATCCATCGATCCACTTTTCTCATCGAAAGTGATTTTCAATAATTGCTCGATTGTGCATTCACTATTATATTTGAATTCCAACATGGATAAACATAACAGATCGGTCGGTGAATACTACACAATAATGTAATGTCGATTGATTTTTCTTTTTCCAAACTCGAATCTCTTAGCCTTAATTTACCTGTTTTCCTAGACCTTCTCTTTAGACTTCAATTTATCTTTTGGGCTATAAGTAAACAGACTGAAGTAGTAACAACTGAACCAAGATCTCAGAAAATAGCCAAAATTAATAAAGGTATAAGAGATCCCACCCAATGAATCTCAGGTCTCACACAGTAGGGTTCGGAGTTTAAAATTAGATCATCGTTTCATGTAGTATAGTTCCCATTATCCCTAGTTATCTTGTCACACATAGTATGAAACACGTGTCATAGTGTTATTCTCTCATCTCTCAAAAGGGCATAAGTCAGATTTCTTTAACATTGTACAAGTATGAGACTCAGTCTACACATAAGACTTTATCCAGAGATCTCAGAGACGATATCACTAGTCGCCAGTGATATCTGAGATCTCAAATTTGAGTACTTTTAGGCAATATGGATGTGGGTATGTCCATGTCGGTCATATCACATATGACCTTATCCTGAACATGACTACTCTCAAAGTCTCTTACAACTAGAAATCGTCTCATCCCCGCTCACTTAGAGCTAGAAGTGATCATTCGTGTGAGAGAGTCGATCATGTCTACCTGACGTATCTTTTAATCACAGCACAAAATATATATGACTAGAAAAATAAGTGCATTAAATAAAATCTAACTCATGGAATAATGATATATATAAAGGTAATAAAATCAACATTGTCAATACAGTACATAATGAGAAATATCAAAATATACACAAACCCAATAACTCTCTATGTCCTATGAACAAGTATCTAGTAATGATTTTAGTGAAGGGGTCAGCCACCATGCTGAATATAGAAATGTACTTAATGGTTAATTCACCCTTCTCGATGATGTCTCTTACGAAGTTATATCTGGTGTCAATGTGTTTGATCTTACTATGATACTTAGGGTCTCGAGTGTAAACGATAGCGGCCTGATTATCACAGTAGATTATCTTTGGCCTCCCACTATCTGCACAATCCCTAAGTCATCCAAAAGTTTTCGGAGCCAAACACTCTTTGAATTGCATCTGAGCAAGCTACGAACTTAGCCTCCATCATAGATAAAGTTATACAGATTTGCTTCTTTCTGTTCTAAGAGATGACATCGCTATTGAGCAAGAAGGCAAAACCTGATGTTGATTTGTGCTTATCTAGATCACCGTATCAATCGGCGTCTGAATATCCCATAAGGCACAAATTGTCTCCTCTGTAATACAAGCAGAAACTCATAGTTCCCTTAAGATATCTAAAAATTCTTTTTGCCGCTTTCCAGTGACCCCTTCCAGGATTTGATTGATATCTACTCACCAGACCGACTATATAACAAATATCTGGTCGTGTATACAACATCGCATACATTAGAGTTCCCACTATTGGAGTAAGGGACTTTACTCATTTCCCTCATTTCTTCTTGAGTTTTAGGGCACATATTAAGACTCAAGCTGTCACACTTGGTGATAATAAAAGAGTCGATGTAAATTTGAATATAGGAGAGAAAGTCTCCCTATAATCAATGTCCTTTGTCTGCGTGTAACCCTCGGCTATCAGACGGGCCTTGTATCTCTTTATCGATCCATAGGCCTTTCCTTTGATTTTGAGAACCTACTTGTTTCTGATGACCTTCTATTTTCGGGTAAGTCAACTAGGTCTCAGACCCCGTTGACTCTCATGGATGATTCCATTTCCTCCTACATGGCCTTTAACCATTGGTCCTTCACAGGACCCTTGAGAGCCTCTTAAAATGTCTTGGGCTCTTATCATATTTAGGAGTCACAATGAGGATTTCATCTTCAATCGGGCAATGATGATAAAGTACATGTCCCCGACTACTCCTACGAGGAGGGGGAGCCTCCTCACTTCCCAATGGACCACTCCCACTAGGACCAAAATTCGTAATAGGCTCTTGAGTCTTGCCCCTATGCTGGGCTTAGCTAAGCCGTTGGCTCATCCATCTCATAGAAGATATAATTCCGATCGATTTTTCCTCTCTTAGGGAAATCATTCTCAAGAAACGTGGAATCATGAGATTCAATCTCAGTGACAGTGTCATCTGAATGCATATCTAGGAACACATGTCCTTTGGAAAGTTTAGAGTATCTTATAAAGATACACTTCTTTCCTCGTAGGCCTAACTTATTATACAGATGCATGGAATTGTGAGCATACGTCGCATAACTTCATGGCCTCAAATGGTTAAGGTCAGGATGCCTTATTATCCAAGCTTGTATGGGATACTGACTACGGATTTTGTTGGAACACAGTTAGGATGTAGGCTGCAATCAATAATACATCTCCCCAATGAGAAATTGACAAATTGGTCTGCACCATTATAAACCTCACTATTTCCAAGAGAGTCATATTCCTTCTCTCGGCTACTCCATTCTGTTGAGGAATAGCAAGAATAGTTAACTATCTCATAATACCCTTATGAAATAAAGCTCTTTAAACTACTCAAATAGATACTCGCACCACCGATCAATTCTGACGGTTTTCACCCTCAAATCTAACTGACTCTCTGTCTCACTGATGAACCTTCTGAAGCATTCTAATGCTTCAGACTTGTGCGAGATCAGATAAATGTAATCGAAACACGTGTAATCGTCTATAAATGTAATAAAATACGTGGCTCTATTTCAACCTCTCGCATTCATGGGTCCACAAATATCAGAGTGGACTAACTGTAACAGAGTCTCAGCTCTCATTATTTTTCCAAATGGTCTCCTCGTAGCTTTGCCGGCTACGCAGAACTCACACAAGGGCACCTCGACCCTAGTTAGTGGGCCCAATAAGCCATTCACAGCTAGCTGATTCATCATCTCTTGCCCTATGTGGCCAAGTCTACCATGCCCAATATTAACATCATCAACTATATTGTTAGATGCAAAGATAATATGAGATGAATGAGAAATATCATTAAATGAAACCATATCTAGTACATGAAGTCCATCATGGACTAAAGTAGAACATATTAAAGAACTGTCATAAGAAATTGAAACACTAGGTTTCTCAGCAGAGTAGAATATCCTAAACGATCAAGACAAAGTACAGATATGAGATTCTGTCGAATCTCGGGAGTATACAAAACATCATGTAAATATAAAATTTGGTTACTTCGCAACATCAGCTTATATGTACCAATCCCTCTCATAGCTACAAATGCTCCATTCCTCATATATAGCCTCCTCGCATGAAGAATCAATTGACGGAACTCTATATACGTGCTCCTATCGTGAGCTACATGGTCGATGGCTTTTGAGTTTACAATCCACCAAGGAGAGAAGTCAGCAAGCATTACAGTAGATGATAAACAACTCAAACTATGTAAAGAAGAAAGATATATCTTTTGCTCGCCACACTCGCGTGCTTAATACCCAAATTTGCCACACACGTAGCACTAGACCTTACTCTTATCAAGCTCTTTCTTCTTGCACTTTTGTCCTTTATCGTTGGTCTTGACAGATGGCTTCTTCTTGCCGTGACCTTTGGCTTTCTTGTTATACTTACGCCACTTGTGCTTGGTACCTCGGGTATCCTTACTCGACTCCGCCATATAAGCATAACCTAAAACAGACTTAGCCACCTCCTGGTGCTCCTCCTCGAGCTCATAATGCCTACTCACATCCACGAAAGTACGAATACTCTTAGTGTGTGTGAGATACGTCTTAACAACCTTTTAGGAGTCAGGTAGAGACTAGATTACTCCCAATACCTAAAGCTTATTCGACAGTGGCTTCCCTATGTTTTTCAAAGAGGTAATATACTCGACATATGCATAAGATGCTGCTTCGTGGTATGATCCGGCATCTTCTTATAAGTAATGAATTTATAGGTCAACATCCTTAACTTAGGAGCTGATCGGGAGGCAAAATACTCACAGAGAAAACTAGACCGATATCGCAATAGGATACTGCTCATAAACTAGGATCATATCTTCATGCATGGTGCTCAGAAGGATTGCTCTAACTTGGCTATCCTTTTTCTTCCATGCACAGAACGCTTCCTGATCTCGTCTTGCCTAAAGCATGGTACCATCCCCGGGGTCCCTCATCTCATGCTATACAATCTCAATAAGTTCCTATTCCTCAAAGACAAATTGAACCTTACAGTGTCAAACCTCATAATTGTCACCATTCAATTTGTCTCCCTTTATGAGAACAAATACAATAGTTTTTGTAGCAGCCATAATCTCTGTCATATAGAAAAAAGAGAGATATTAGTGAAATATGATAATTAATCTCACAATTTTGTGCACTCTACGATTCAAAAAATTTTAAATAATTTGAGTATAGACTCAAAAGTGAGCGTATGAGTCAATGGACATCATACACCACAATCTTGGATCGCATGTTACCATTCAGGCTTGAATTTGACATACAAAAACCGACATTTAGTCACATTTAATGGCATGGGACCCTCAGAAAAATGAAAAATTTCATTCCAGCAAAGCTTGACGTGTTGTCGGAGGGTCCACATTCCGCCACGCATCCGCCACGTGCTGGCAGCATGCTTCTACACGCGTCAGATGTGCAACGAGTCTAGCACTCATGCTCACGTGCGTGCCAGGTCGCCTCCTAGGTTGGGATGCGGGTTAGACCCAGATTTGGGTTAGAACCAACCTGGACACCGACCTGGGTCATCTCATGCCTCATCGCGTGTGAGAAACACGCGCCCATGATCTGCTTTGTCATGCTTCTTCATGCACATGACACTCACAAGCTCACAACCGAACTCGGGTATTCTTCACTTGACGGGTCTACAACTAGGTCCTTATGCTTTTTTGGCCACCTTTTTGCATGGTTTTCAATTAGAAATTGTAATTTAGACATCCTCCATCATCCTAAACTCGATTTTAGGAGGAATCAAGCCCTAATCTTGGTGAATTAAAATTTCAAACTCTTGGCCCTTCACGGCCATTTTCGAAACTCAATTTTTGGCCACCAAAGAACACAAATAACATATGCAGAATGTAGATCAGAACACGTAAAACAGATAAACCATTTTCATAGATGAAAACATCTTCTGTCTCAACGGATCTAAGGTTTTATTATCTCGGTCACTATTCATGACTGAAAAATTCGACTAGAATTTTCAAGAACTAAATGTGCTCAAAAAATTATGAAAAAATTATATTTGTGATTTACAATTCATGGGTAACATTGTGATATTTTTAGATTCATGAAACTAATTCGTGATTCGAATCCTAAATTTTTTATCCTGCATTTTTATACCCCAAGATATTCCAAAAAATTATTTTAATAAATTTAACGTGTTTTAATACCAATGTTAGATTTATTTTGTCATATACACAAACGAAGTGTGGTGTAATTTTTCAAAAATTAAATAGGTTGATTTTTAGATGTACCTGAATGAGTAAAACGCAGGAAAACTTAGAGCTATGAAGCCCTCTTGAACAAACTCACAGTCAGGATGATCATCACACAAATCAAATTATCACTATGAATTCATAACGTCTCAATTCTAAATTCAGTGTTCACAATGATGAAAGAAATATTTTGTACAATCAAACTCAATTTCACAGAAGAAGTTATTTCTTCAATTGAATGCACGTTAAATCAAGAACATGGGAGAGTCAGTTTTAGGAAGTTATGGGATAATGGGATCCCGTTATCCCATTTTCAAATTTTAAATTTTAACTGTTAGTGGGCATATTTACCTACGTAACTAAATATTGGCATAAATTTGCCATTGTGGTACGGAAGATGATTTGCCTTTTGCATGCAAAGAATGTGATCCTGTGAATGATTTAATTTTCATTTACAAAAATTTTAAGTTTAATTATGCTATTAATTGCGTTTTTTTTTTTTTTTTTTTTTTTTATTTGCGGGAACCTTTACTCATGAAGAACTAAAAATCTACCAACAAAGCACAACAATTGGATGGACGAGATCATATGATCGAACGTAATTCTCATTTATCTAATAATTATATAGAGATAATTTTTTCTTCACAGTCTAACTTTAAGGGGTGCTCAGTATAATTTTTAAACCATGACAACTGATCAAACTTCAGTTGATAATTCAAGAGTTGCAAAAAAGTTCTTCGTAGAATAATTTTTAACTCTTCGAAAGCTACTTTGCGACATTTTTTCTTTTACTACTTTGCAATCTTACATTGACAACAAATGCCAAAGTTGAATTATTTAATTAATTATTTTTTTTATTAAGATAAGAATTATTTAAATTATTATTACTATGTGTATTTGAATTAATTGATTGTCTTTTTTTTAATAGTTATAAAAATTATCTTTTCTTATAAAGTTATGGATTTTATATGATTTGCCTCAATTTTTTATTACATTTATTTGAATTAGTTATTTCTAAAAAATAAATATTATGTTTATTAATTTTATACTTTAATATATGGTAATAATATAAAAAGAAATATTTTAAAGATAAAATAAATTTAATTAATATAAATTTATTATTTTTGATCATTTTATATATAAAATTGTTGTCAGGACAGTCAAATATTAACATCAATTAAGAAAAGCTATCAGTGATTGTTGTTGATAGCCATCAGTCATATCTAAATCAATCAAATCTTAAATTCACGAGTCTCATATCGAATAAAAATAAAATAAAATCAATAAAATAAACATATGCAAGAAAAAAGATTTTATAACTATCATGTTATTCAATTCATCACTAAGGTTGTGTTAGAAAAAAAATAAATATGCACATTATAGTAAGGAAATTGAGTGGAAGCAACCTTAGAATTGAAATGAGAACATATCTACATAGGGATTCCTTTGGAAATATGAATGAAACATCAAATAAATTGCAAGTGAACTAGGCCCTGCTGGATTTAACATCAACAAAACACAAATTATTAATCGAATTCAAAAAAGAAAAAAAAAATAAACAAAAACAAAAATTGCAAGCTTTCCACGAAGGAAAGGTATAAACTAAAACTTTTTGGCTTATTCTGTGAAATTGACTTGAGAAAGTGCAAGGAAACTCAGATGTGTACTCATTGTCCCCCACTGTTCAACTTGCAGCCTCTTATGAGTCCATAGAGCTACCATTGAAGCCAGCATGTGATATCTTTTTTTTTTTTTTTTAAAAAAAAAGGGTTGAGCTCAAAAATCATTTCACATGTATGTGAATTGAATTTCAACAAATAATTGAAGTTTACTGATAGATTACACAATAACTCGATTTTATATGGTGAGTGTATGCATTATATAAGATTATGTCTTGATGCTCAATAATGGGTTCAATATGAAATGATAATATTTTATAGTAACATAATTTAAAACTTGTTTTCTACATTATTTCAAAAATATTCAAAATCGTAACATAGACGACATATATTACAGATTTTAAAAAGAACAAGACACAATACTGCTACTTCAACCGAGACTATGGCCATCTGATAGATGAATGTAAGAAACTTAAAGATGAACTCAAGTTCCTCGTTCAAAGCATCAACTTCAAAGATTTATAAGTGCAGAAAGGGAAGGTCTCCCTTCTTAGGGCCCACATAATGCGAGGTGAGAAAACGAGCAAGGTGAACAACCAACTCTCGGAGATGCCCGTAGTTGACCAGATGGAGTGATTTTCCAAGTACAAAGTTAGTACGATCTTACGAACGCTTATCTCCCGACTCATATCTTGATGGAATTACATGACCGAGGACATGCGTGATAGAATAAGACTGGGTAGATAGTGGCCCCAATTTTTCATAAGGCCAAGTTATCAAGCTCAGCGTCCAAAGAAGTCCTCACTACGCCTACTGAGGAGCAACCCAAAATGAAAAGACCAATGATCGGTTTTAGCAACGATGACCTCATAGGGTCGATCCAGACCAACATGATTCCCTCGTCATCACTACAAAGATTGGATAGTACGGAGTGAGGAAAATCTTTATAGACCAAGGGCAGGCTACAACTTCCTCAATTGGAACGATTTCAGGTACATGGGCTTCGCTCAAACGCACCTATGGCCTCATGCCGGACCCATCAAAGGACTCTCGGGAAAATAAATATACCCTGAAGGTACCATTTTGCTTCCCATTTCTCTCGGGATCCCACCTAATCATGCAACAGCCACAACGATATTCAGTGTGGTCAAACTGCCCTCGTTCTATAACTTTATCTTGGGTCGGCCCGGCTTAAACATCTTGGAAGTGCTACTGAGCACGAGACATATAAAAGTCAAATTCAAGACCTCTACTAGTATCGGAACACTGCCCTGTGATCCGGAATCCCCAACAAACTCTTTTAAGTAATCCTGAATCTCTCTCTATTACGATTACTTCCGTAGAACTATTGGTCAAATAACTCATACAATCTAGTCTTACTACTGGTTCCCATGGTTATACTATGATTATCTCACTCGTAAAGATTTACATTATCATTCTCTTGCATCAAACAACATATCAAAAATAAGGGATATATCTCCCCGCCAGGTAGGTATGGCCATTCTACCAAGTAAGCGTACCGACAACAAGGGATATATCTCGCCGCCTGGTATGTACGACCCACTTTACCGAGCAAATATACCAACAACAAGGGATATATCTCCCCATTGGGTAGGTACAGCCCACTCTACCGAGTTAATGTACTGACAACAAGAGATATATCTCCCCACCAAGTAGGTATGACCCACTCTACCAAGCCAACGTACTAATAACAAGGGATACATCTCCCTACCGGGTAGGTACGGTCCACTTTATCGAATGAACGAACCAAGGATATATCTCCTCAAGGGTATTCTATATGGAATGCACTATAATTGTGAAAGTCTACACGATTGCTTGTGATGAAATGATCGAACTTATTCATTAATCTCCTTAGGACGAAAGCATAAAAAAAGAAGAGAGAAAGGAAAAAAACTAAGAGAATAGAGGCCACAATCAAGAAAGAGTAGAAGATGGAAGAATCTGGGACTCCAAATTAGCTTGAGGTGCATCAGCCACAACATGTTCACTCATGGTTGTCAAAAAAACCTCGGCTGCGGGAACAATGACAAGTTTGCAATTGGGCACTTCAGGACTAGTCCTATCCATTTCTAGAGGCATAGCCCCCGAAAGCCTTGTACGATGAATAATCACCTTAGCGCATCGAAGCTTCTCTCCCCACTTGTGTTGAGCATGCAAATGCTGGTCGATAGTCCTCGTGATGGTCTCCCCTAGTTCCATTATTTTCTAGTCAGCGGCATTCAGAGCTCGGTCACGCATCTTGGCCAACCTCTGCATAGTTTGCAGACGCACCTCTTGAACCCTGGACTCATCCTTTAACTCCTCGTACCTTTTGGAAACCACCTCACATTGTTGAAGCGCTACATCCTACTTGGCTTTCAGCTTTCCATCTCTTTGTTTCGAGCTTTCGAAACAGCTGTAGATGCCCTTTCTACCTCATTCTCCTTCACCCTCTGTAGTAAAGGATCCTGCAACTGAGACACCTCTGCACCCGTCTAATCGGCTTAGTACCTCAGATGGCCTATCGTTTGCTTTCTCCATGGCCTTTGAAACTCTACCAAAATGATGGTCTGCACAAAACGAGAAGCATTACATACAAAATATAGGTATACAAATAAACACGTCCCGAGACGAACATATCGTGAGCCCCGAAGACATAATAGCCTCATCCCCCTACTTTAGAGATAGCTTATTCAGCTCTAAATTGGAACGATGAAAATCAACCCGCTTTGCTATCTTCCTCACCTCACTGCCATCAACATAACTATAACGATGGTCGCCTATGTTAATCGTTATAGTCTCTCGTTCCCTTTGTCCCCGCCATCCATCAAAGGACAAAATAGGAATAGAAGGAGGAATTGCAATTCTCTCGGACATCTTTTGTTTGCCCAATATCAAGGGAACATCAGAAGAAAACCCTACACCAGGCGACCCAATCATCTTTGGAGGGACCCCTTCCGGGTCCCAAGTATTCTCTCTTTTTTCCTCTCCTCCCAACTCATGGCCCTCGAGAAGTCGACCCGAGATCTCATCATCTCCTTCTTCCTCTCCTTGCTCAGCATCCTCATCATCTGGCCCAATACCTTCCGGATATTCCATTTGGACCTCCGTTCTTTCTTGAGATTCGGACACGAATTCCTTGGTCCTAACAAACCTCGGTGTACCCGGAGGACCTTGCTCTTCATTCCCTTTCATAACTTCACCTGACGAACTCGACTATTGAACTCTCCTCTTCTTTCGTATCAAGGATGAAATAAGGGCAATGTCGGCACCAACATCAGATGTGCTCTTTGCTTTGGTAGCCCGCTTTTCGATCTGAGCCTCATTCGTTTGTTTGATGTAATCTCCTTCAAATCTTCTTCCTTAGGAGAATCAAGGACATCTACAAGATCCTTCTTCTCAAATAAGAGAGATCTCTCAATCTTCCTCTTCTCTCTCAATAGCAAACCTGCTAAAGCTAGTATTTTGTTATCTAAAAGGGTTTCCACCAAAATGCACCAATCCATGGCATTGCAGAAGCCACCAACTAAGCAAACAAATCTTGAATGATAGTAAGGCTAAGGAATCTTTAAACCTAGAAGTGGTTCCTCACAAGGCCCCAAAAGAATAGGTATCAAATCTTTGTTCAAGAACACCACAAAGAAGTATTTTTGCATCCAACTCTTGTCGATATTCTTCTTATACAAAAACCGCCAGTCAGACTTTGACCTAGTACCAGATAAACCACCCTTCAGTGGGCCACCACGAGAACACCGCTTAAGAGAGAAAATAGACGCCAAGATGTTGAAATTGAAGCGAAGACGACAGAAGCTCATCAATGACATCACTGCTACCACCAGGCGCTAAACACTGGGAATCAACATCATCGGAAAAATATTCTAACTGAGCAAGACTTTGACCAATACGCCCATGTATGGCACCTTCAATTTCGTATTTGACATATTGTTTATACATTAGAACGTGTGTTTCCAACGCTTTATTGGCCTTGTCCTCATTAATGGCCGACTAGAGGATATAATCGTCCCCTAACAGCATGTTGTTCTGGACTTCTCATAGTTCTTTGTTAAACTTGAACTATTTGGCTTTGGATTTAACCGTTTGTGATTGAACTAATACAATTTGTTTCAAGTGTGCAATAATTAGTAATGCACAATTTTGGTATGCATCATTATCCTGTCTACCTAGGAGTTGTTTAAGGTAGTGTTTGGTTGTCTCATTGTGGTTGTTAGCTATTTTCGAAAATATGCATCTCCACAAAGAAGGAGTGTGTCTCAATTTGAAAAAGGTTAGCATCATACCATATGATCTTATGCAAACACTATTTTTATCTGAGGTATCTTTTTTCTGGCAACGTGAACAAGTGAAATGTGCGGTATCTTCTTCAATGTGATTGGGTCCATTGATTTCCATTCTTAAAATCTCTTAAATCTTGGTCTGTTCGGATGGATTTTTTTGGACAGCTATTTCTTTGGCAAGATACAACTTGGATGGATCGCTTTTCTTCTAACTTTTGTAGGGGAAGCCTATTTCCTTTAGTGAGGAAATATCTCATCACTTTGATACATAGAGTTCAGAAGTAGTTCTCTAGTTTCAAAGCTACTGAATTATTTTGTTTGTATCGGTATAACAATCTGTTGAAAAGATCATGGGGACACACTTTCCAGATTTGGAAAGGCAATAGACAACAAATTTATCAGTTTTTTTTTCTTCATCTTAATTGATGATCTCATTGAAAACGAGAGTTTATGCAAATGGTTTTAGAGATCAAGGCCATTAATTCTTGTTGTCTAAATCTTGTGATAAGCTTGAGAAACAGGAGAGGTTTTCCTCTGCTTGGCTGCTTTTTGTTTCAATGCCTCTTGTATCGAAAAATAGTGTTTGCTACCTGGTTACATTACTTGCGGGTAATTTTTTACACTGAAAAATTGGACACCAGCAGGAGCAGCACACTTGTTAGCATGGGAGTCTGTCTTTTATGTTTAACTGGCAAAGTGACTCTCATAAAAAGATTATAAAGAGGTTTTTTAGGTTGAATTTGTATATCCTTAGCCACCTCTACGTTTGAAATTCAAACAAACTAGGTCTAGAAGCCCAAGTTAAAATATGTCTTAGCCCATTTTTTGGGCTCAACCCAAAATGAATATGGTTCATTAGGGTGCTAGTTGTCTATAATAGATTAGTGGATCTAGAGAAACTAAATGTGGCAGAGAGTTTTTAATGAAGTTTGCATGAGGCTGTCCAGTGGTGAAGTAATGGAAGTGAGAACTTGCTCTGGAGGTGGAGATCAAGTGGCTTGTAGTAATGAATAGGAAGAAGGGTGAATTAGGAATGGGAGGAAAGTTTACACAGAGAGAGAGAAAGAGAGAGAAATAGATTGAGATTGAGATTGAGAAGGAGAAAGAGGGAGACAGAAAGAGACACTAGCAGAGAGTAAGCAGAATCAGAAAATTCTTGTTCCTCTTCGATTCTTACTCTATATGTACATTTTTAGAGTAGTTGTTACACAACCATTTAACCATCTAAATTGAATATTGTTGCTCCCTAAACTAACTAACTAACTCTTGTTTGAAATGCAGTTATACTAGCCATTGGGTTTGAAACAATCCTTCCAGTTATTACAATTTCCCCCCTTTAAATATTATCCTTGTCCACAAGGATTGAAGTTAGGAAATTGTGCTTTAATGAATCTCATGTCTTCCCAAGTGGATTCCTTTGGACTGAGATTGACCCATTTGATTAGCCATTGAGTCACTGGTTCATTGTTTCTCAAGATCACTCTTCTTTTAACACTATATCAGGCTCAAATAATGCTTGTTTGTTAGGTCCTATTAGTGGCAAGTGTGGTATGACTGCTTATCCAGAACCAATCTTCTTTTTGAGCAGTGAAACATGGAACACCGGGTGGATTTTAGATCCTTGTGGTAGCTGTAATCTATATGCTACCTTTTCCTATTTTAGCTATTATAGGGAAAGAACCATAAAACTTGGAAGATAGTTTGAGTTACCTTATAAGTTCAATAGATTGCTTTTGGTAAGGTTGAAGCTTGAGGTAGACAAGATCTCCTACTTGAAATTCCCTTTCTGATCTTCTTTTATCTGCATTGATTTTTATTATGTTCTGCACCTTAGACAAGTGGTCTCTTAAGATCTGCAACATAAATTGTCTATTCTTGACAAACTCTTCTGTTGTTGGATTGACAGTGTCTAAGTAAGGTCCCATGGGAATCACTCTTGGCTTGTACCCATATAGTGCTTCAAAGGGTGAATTTTGTATGCTGGTGTGGAAACTGGTGTTGTACCACCATTTTGCCAGGCTTAACCACTGCATCCACTAGCCTAGTCTATCAGCAGTTATGCACCTTAGATAGCATTCGATGCATTGGTTGAGTCTATCACTTTGACCATCTGATTGTGGATGATAAGTATTGCTGAGATTCAGCTGGACACCCACTATTTTAAACAATTTTTGCCAGAAGAGACTAGTAAATACCTTATCCCTGTTTGACACAATGGAATCTGGCAATCCATGTAATTTGAATATATGAATCATAAACAATTAGGCTACTTTCAGAGCAGTGTAAGGGTGTTGTAGAGCTATAAAGTGGCTGAACTTTGTTAGCCCGTCAATCACCACTAGAATAGTGTCATACCCATAGGATTCAGATAGTCCTTCTATAAAGTCCATACTGATTTGGGACCATACTTGGGTAGGAATTGGTAATGGCTAAAGTAATCCTGGATAGGAAATATTTTCATGTTTGTTTCTCTAACAAATATCACATTCCTGCACATATTGGATTACTGTTGCCTTCATTGATGGCCAATAAAAGGTGGCTCTTATTCTTTCTAATGTTCCTTGCTTTCCTGTATGCCCTCCTATTGCTGAGCTATGCATTTGCTTGATGATTTTTGTTTTCAATTGGCCTCCACTTCCAACATATATTCTTCTTTTGAACATCAGGATTCCTTCCTTACATTGGAAATCTGGTTTGCCTTTAGGATCAATGGTGAGCTGAGCTATGAGTTGCTGACATTCCTTATCTTCTTCGTAGCTGTGAATGACTTCTTTAAGCCAGTGGGGTAGTATTATTGAGATCACCATTATCACTCCATCTTGCTTTTTTTCTACCCCATCTCCCTTTCTTGATAATGCATTAGCAACTTTGTTCTCTGCCTATTTTTTATATTGAATCTCATAGTCTAATCCCAAAAGCTTGGTGAGCTATTTATGCTGTAGAATATGAGTTAGTTTCTGCTCCAGCAAGTATTTTAGATTTTAGTGATCTGTCCTTATGATAAAGTGGTAGCCTACCAAATAATGTTTCCACTTAGTTACTACCATATCCATTTCCATCAGTTCTTTCTCATAAGTGGACAGATCTTGGCTTCTTGTCCTTAGAGCTTTACTTATGTAAGCAATAGGTTACCCTTATTGCATAAGAACAGCTCCTCCTCATTTAGAACAGGCATCAGTTTCAATTATGAATGGCTTTGAAATATCAGGCAATCTCAGTACAGCGGCTGTGGTTATTGCAATTTTTAGCCGCCGGAAAGCTTTATCAGCAATTTTACTCTAGGAAAAGTTATTTTTCTTTAATAGATCATTCAGTGGTTTGGTTATAAGACCATAGTCCTTGACAAACCTTTTTTAATAATCTGTCATTGCTAGAAAACTTCTAAGAGCTTTAATAGATGTAGGGATTGGCCATGATACAATGCATTCAATTTTCTGGGGGTCCATCTTTACACCTAGGTCTGATACTATATGACCAAAGTACTCAACCTGAGATTGGGCAAATGTGCACTTAGAATGTTTGCCAAATAAATGATTTTTTCTGAGGATAAAAAGGACATCTTTGAGGTTCTGAACATGTGTGGAAAGGTCTAGACTATAAACTAGGATGTTATCAAAGAATACCAACACAAACTTTCTATGGTAGGGTGGGAGTATGTGGTTCATTCAAGATTGAAAAGTAGCTGGGGCATTTGTCAAACTAAAGGACATGACAAGAAATTCAAAGTGTCCATGATGGGTTTGAAATGTAGTCTTTTCTATGTCCCTAGGCCTGACTCTAATTTGGTAATATCCAGCCCTTAAATCAATCTTGGAAAACAATCGAGACCCATGTAGTTCATCCAATAACTCTTTTATATTAGGAATTGGGTACCTGTCCTTGATGGTCATGTTGTTAAGTTGTCATTAATCCACACAAAACCTCCAAGTATTATCTTTTTTTTCACCAATAGCCCTGGAGAAGCAAAGGGACTGTTACTATGCCTAATGATGCCTGTCTGCAGCATTTCTTGTATCTGCTTTTCATTCTCAGCTTTCTATGGTAAGGATATCTGTAGGGTCTTATCTTAAAAGATTGTGCTTCTAGCTTGAGTGGAATAGAGTGGTCATGAGATCTTTTAGGAGGCAGTGAATTTGGGGTAGCAAACACATCTTTAAACTATTGAAGTAGTGTAGAAATAGGTGTAGGCAATGGTTTGTTATAGTCTCCAGTGGTCATGGAAAGAGTAGCACAACTTATCAGCTATTGTTTTTTGAATTTCTTAGTAACTTTTCCCTTCACCAACTTCATTCTAGGATCCTCTGCCTTGCGAATTAAAATTATCTCTCTTTCTTCACTTACAACTTTAACTTGTAATTGTTTGAAATCAAATGTAATATGACTGCAATTGTACATCCAATTTACTCCTAGGATAATTCCCCACTCCCCTAAATTAATTATCCTTAGATCAAAGGAAAAATTATAGTGGCCTTGGGTATTCCATTTAACCCCTCTAATCTTGGTGTAGTTGCTTACTTGGTGACCATTGTAAGAATGGCATGCAGAGGCTTAGCTACTTTAGACTGCATTTAGCTACTTTAGACTGCATTCTAAGTTCTTCGATCAATGTTTGTTTCAAGAAGCTATTGGCGCTTCCTGTGTCCACTAATACAGATACAACCAGTCTATGCAATGTTCCTTGCAAATTTAAAGTTTTTTTATTCAATGAATTGAAAGAGCACATAGGGGTACCTCAACAACTTCCTCGGTTAGCTCCCCATTGGTCTCTGTAAATTCTGAATTCCCTTCTTTTTCTACTGTTATAATCAGGTTAAGGTGTCTGAACTTACATTGATGGCCTGGAATGTATTTTTCCCCATACCTAAAACATAGGTTGTTAACTCTTCTATACTGCATCTCTTGAGCTGAAATCTTGGGTGTTCTTTCTTGATTCTTGATCCCAACGTTATTTCTCCTAGATCCTAGCTCTTATTTGGATCCATATTTCTGTTTCTAGCCAATTCCAGGACTATTCTTGGAGAGTGGCTATCTCAAAAGCTTGAAATAAAGTGGTTGGTCTAAGCATCCTCAACATGGGTTTAATTTCCTCCCTTACCCCACTTATGAAACTGGAAATAAAATAGGATTCCGTTAACCTGGGGTTTTTCTACAAGATGATAGACCACAGTTCTTCAAATCTAGCTTGGTATTCTGCCATTGTTCCTTATTGCTGAAGTTTGTTAAATTCCTTAACTTCATCCTGCATTCCTTTGGTTTCAAAACGTTGGTTCAAGAGTTGAGAAACTTCTTCCCAACTCATCTCATTTTTAACTAGCTTTAAACCCTGATACCAAATTTTAGCTTTTCCTTCAAGATACATCTCAATGGTGTCTATCCAGGCATGTTTGGGAATCCGATACATAGCAAAGAACTTATTGCATTTGTGTAGCCACATTCTGGGATTCTCCCCTGAGAACAATGGGAGTTCAATCTTGGGGGGATTTGGCAAAATTCTATGATAAATGTACTCCCTTTTGGTTACATGAGATCCTAGTTCCATCCGCAGTCTTCCTTCACTAGGAGTAGGTAGTACAGGGGACTAAAAAATTTTTTCAGCATCTTGTTCGTCATTTTTTTCTTTGTTGAATAACTTCATAATTGATACAAAACGAGCATCTACAGTTGTCATGTAAGCTTCTATTTTTTGAGATTGCTCATCAATCTTTCAAATCAATCTTTATGGTTTTCTTGTATCTTTGCATCTTGCTTCTTGAATTGGTTGTCAACTGTTTTAGATCTAGTTCCTTCTGCCATGTTTTCAATCTAGGCCAAGGATTCAACTGCTCTGATACCAGATTTGTAACAGACCAGTGGTTATAGAGAGATTAAATGTGGAAGAGAGATTTTAATGTAGTTTGCACAAGGCAGTTTAGTGGTGAAGTAATGGAAGTGAGAACTTGCTCTAGAGGTAGAGTTTAAGTGGGTGGTAGTAATGAATAGGAAGAAGGGTGAATGAAGAATGGGAGGAAAGTTTACACAGGGAGAGAGAAAGAGAGAGAAAGAGATTGAGATTGAGAAGGAGAAAGAGGGAGACAGAAAGAGAGATTAGTAGAGGGTAAGCAAAACCAGAAAATCCTTGTTCCTTCTCTTTGATTCTTACACTATACGTACATCTTTAGAGTAGTTGTTACACAACTACTTTAACCATCTAAAATGAATATTGTTGCTTCCTAAACTAACTAACCGACTCTTGTTTGAAATGCAGCTATATTAGCCATTGGGTTTGAAATAATCCCTCCAGTTATTAAATTATCTCTCTCATGAACTCAGCCCATTTTCCTTTCTACATGCTACTGCTTAGGATTGTTTTCTTTTGAAACCTCAGTGCCACCTATGGTTCATTAGACTGCTAGTTATCCGAAACCGTCGTTTTCTTTCCAAACACCTTCACAACTCCACAATTCACATTGGAAATTGCGACTTGATCCTCACTCTCACTTGTAAAGTATAACTAGCACTTATAAAAGTTAGTTAGTTGTACTATTTGATTTGCAAATAGTGGATTAAAAACTTCAAGTGTCGTCTGGGAGTGAATGTATACCAAGAAGGTGGAACCTTTATAAATCCTTATGTCATTTTTTCTTTCTCTATTTTAAATTCTCTCAATTTCTTTGAATGTTAAACAACCTATTTACCCCCTCTAAATTATTAGATTCAAGTCTTCCATTATTAGTAGCACATGTGGGAGGACAAGCACAAACACTCTTTCATACACAAAACACAAAAGAAAGTTTCAAGTGTTGAAGGTTGAAAACTTTTATTAGTTTCTTAAAATCTAATAGACTACTACAAACATTTAGTTCTCATTCTATTTGAAAGTTTTCATCAGTGATATTGAAATTTCTCTCTACAGTCATCAATTTATTTTTATTCACTTTATAACCTCGCAAGTTTTACTCTCTATCTTTCGGTGCGCTTTTGAGTTTCGACTTATAGATTTCATAGCATTCACTTACAACTACGAGATAATTAATGTAATTTTATCCCATAAAATTACTCAAGTTCATTGGATTACTCATATGATGTCATTTTGCAAATTAGTATCTATTCAATTTAACTTATCAAAAATTATAATTTTTGAATCTACCTTATTATTTTTATTTTAAAAGTATTTCTATAATTATAAATTGGCCAGGCTTGCCTACTTTTTGATACTAGATTATTATTTTGGTTTTAGTTTATATTATGAATTTTGTAATTATATTTATTATTTATGAATTTTTTAATCTAAATATCTATTTTAATAATTTTAATTAAATTGATATGTATGAGTTTACAAACGGAATCAAGTTATTCTTCTGCTCTCTGTAAGCCAAGCTTAGAAGAAAAAAAAATAATCCGCTAAAAAAATAAATTTAATTTGTGTGGCAAATAAAAGTAAGTGAGCCAAGTAGAGAAAACATGACTAAGAACTCGTCAAAATGAAATCAAGTGAGAAGACTGGGTGAGCGCGCGCCATTGACACCAGTTTTAACATGAACGACGAGTCGATGAAATCGATGACTGAGAACTCATCAAAATCATCTGTAACGGTCCTTCAGGAGGACTTGATTCTTGAAATCCTATCGTGGCTTCTGGTGAAATCCTTGCTTCGATTTAAGTCCGTCTCTAAACCATGGTATGCTCTCATCCAAAACCCTCATTTTATTTTCAAACACCTTCAAAACTTCACAGTTCCCAGTAGAAATCGTGACTTCATCTTGTTGCACCGCAAAAAACCTATAACTGGGGGCGAAAGAAATGGTCTGATATCGCTTTCTTGCAAAACCCTAGAGGTCTCTTTACCAATTGAAATCCCCAATTCATTTAAAGAGGCTAAGCGGATCAACATCTCAGGACCCTGTAATGGTATGTACTACTGTGTGTGGACTGAGGATGGCATAACCTTGTGGAACCCTGCCCTTAGAGAACTCAAATTTCTTCCAAAACATGCCATTCCAATGCAAAGAATTTTTTATTCCTCTCCCGCGTTTGGTTTTGATTGCCTTTCTAACGACTACAAAGTAGTTAGACAACTATTTCCTGATACGGGTGGCACTGCAGTTTCGTGTTTGAGGTTTATTCATTGAATGCTGATTCTTGGAAAATCGTGAATGTGTATGAAGACTCTCAAGTTTTTCTTAAGCGCCTTTGCGCGAACTTGAATTTTACGGTTTGATAGATGGTATAGTTCTGATAACATTGCTCTAGACAGTTCGTGAGGAAACGAGGCTGAATGCCTGGTCGCACTGATCTTCTATTCACCTAACGTCCCTCTTCCTACTCTGCTAGAGGTATTGGCGACTCGCGTTGGCGAAGAGGCTAAAGGCAAACTACCAATTATCGGTTTCACCGATGAAGAGTTAGTCGGAGTAAATATAAATTGCCACGATCCTCTCATCATCACTGCCAAAATCGACTCGTACGAAGTCTGAAGGGCCTTTGTTAATCAAGGAGTGGGGTGTGATCTCTTATATTGGGATGCTTTCAAACGGATGGGCTTTGGCCCTGCACATCTCCAACCTCACACAAGTCCAGTCAAATAACTCTCTGGTGAATGGATATATCCTGAAGGAATAATTTCACTTCCAATCACACTTGGCACGCCGCCAAACCATAGGACAGCTACAATGATATTTAATGTGGTCAACCTTCTCTCGCCCTATAATGCTATCTTGGGAAGGCAAAACTTGAACGCCTTGGAAGCTCGACCTAGCACGAAACACATGAAAGTTAAATTCAGAACTCTACTTGGGATTGGGACATTGTCTTATGATCAAGAGTTTTTGGTATCCACCTCGAAATAATCACACGGTACGTTTCAATTGTCTTACGTAGTTTTTATGTTATTACAATAGTATTCTTCTGTTTTGCAGTGAACACACGTGACTACCTTATCATTTGTATTCTATCGAACTGTCGCTATCAGTTGCTCTCTATAGAAAAGAAACATGCCATCAGCAAGAGATTTATCTCCTCGAACGGGCCTCTGTTGCTTTGACCTAACGAAAAGTTCTATCTCCTCAAACAGGTCTCTGTCATCCTGACCTACTAAAGAAATTTATCTCTTCGAAGGGGTCTCTGTCACCCTAATTTAATGAATAGATCTATCTGCCCAAACGGGATTTTTTCGCCCTAACCTAACGAAGGGATCTATCTCCCCGAATGGGCCTCTATCGCGCTGACCTAACGAAGGGATCTATCTCCCCGAACGGGTCTCTCTCCCCGAACGGACCCCTGCCGCCCTAACTTACCGAAGAATCTATCTCCTCAAATGGGCCTCTGTCACCCTAACCCACCCCAAGGACATCCTTATCCCTCTCTTTTAGATGAATCTCAGTAAACATTGTCTGTCGGAAAGTATAAGGCACTTGTCAAAACACATATCTAAGGAACGACCCTAGATGGGCCGACGTTCTCTAAGATAGCCTGAAACATTAAATGTGACCAATGAGCTTATTCAAACTATCTAAACGATGAAGGGAATATCCCCTGCGATTAACACATGCTGAACAAAAGAGTATGAAAGAGTCCTTCATTAAGAATTGTCATGATACAATGGCATAAGAGTTATACAGATTTTGAAGGAATAGAGGGAAGTGTCAAGATCTCTTGAGAATAAGTCCTCACAGTGATTGCACTTGGTTCGGCTAGAATACCAATCGACCTAGTGGGAATCATGCTTCGATCCATCGCTTCCTGACTGGTAGTCCCCCTGATCGGAGGCAAAACTCCATCCATTCTAAACTAGCAGATTATCTCTTCAGTATATTTTAGTCTCTCCGTCAACTTGAGTTGGGAATCCCTAAAGGCAGTGGCACTTTTAAGCAAAGATTCTTCTGATTTAGTCGCTCTTTGCTCCGTCGCTTGGAAAGACTTCTCATGCAACTGAGCTAACACCTTCGCGGTTTGTAATCACGCCTCAAGGGCCTTCTATCGGTCTCTAGCTTATTGCAACGACTCTAACAATAGTCCAAGTTCCACCACAGATTCTTCACTTCCTCATCCTTCTTGGCTAGCAAGGCCTTGAGCACCTTTTTTGCCCCTACATCCTTTTTTCTCTAATCAAGAACATTTTTTAATGCCATGACTTGTGTGTTTAGCCGATCGACGTGCTCCTCCAAACGTCCTACCACTTGTTTTCTCTGTCGTACTTAGAACTCCGCCAAATCCATTGTCTGTAAAAAGGGAGGAACTGGATTAATCAACGATGAAGAAAAAACAAAACGGGACAAATTCGAAAAATGATACCATCAAACCAAGGTACTTAAAAGCCCCGCCGGCTTGTTCCATAAACATCATGTACAATTGCAAGTCACAATGGTGAAAGTCAAGTCGATCGGCTATTCTTTTTGCTTTAGCCAAGTCCACATAGCTATACTATTTGTCTCTTGTGCTAATGGCTACTGTCCCTTTCTTCTTCGATCCCTTGTCACCATAAAAGGATTAAATAGGGATAGAAGGGGGATGACAATCCCATCAGGCACTTTACATTTTCTCTTACGAGAAGGCCACAGCGGGACAACACATGATTGACCAGGCAGTTCTTCAAATGATGTAACTTGAGTCTTTATCCTCCTCGGTGCCCTCATTTCCGCAATGAATGATGAAGCCCCTTCGAGCCTCCCTACAACAAGTGCACTCGGCATTGAAACCCTCTTGTTGTCGGTGGATGGCGAACGGCCAGCCCTATTAAACTCTTTTGCTTCAACCTTGGATGCCCTCAACGTGACCAAGGGTATGAACCCTTTGGATTCCTCACTTGTCTTATGCCCTCGTCCTACTGAGACTCGGGGTGTACCATTTTTTTCCTTTTTTGCGGGAATGAAGCACTAGCGGAGGTTGGGCCTCGACACCCCTTCGGTCCTCTCGAAGGGTCCTTTGTGGATGAATCTTGGTCAATGGTAATCTCCTTCAAAGGGGCATCGCCCACAAAACCCGAAATGTCAACCAATCCAATCCTTTTCCTGTTGATCAAGAGAGTCTTATCTTTATTCCTTTTTTCTCCTATCAACAGATCCGGTGGAGATAGCATTTGGTCGTCTATCAAGGAGTCAATAAAAATGGCCATTCGGGTAGACTTACAGTATCTACTGACTGAATGTATGAAGCAAAAATGATGTGAAAGGTTTAAAAGTTACAACCCGAGCGAAGGACTCCCATCAACACTAGGAAGCGCCAACATAAGGTTCTTGCCCTTGAATTCAACAAATAAATAATTTTGAATCCAGTTACTACCAGTGGGTTCCCTATAATAAAATCCCCAGTCAGATTCAGGGCGGGTTTATAGCTTATACCAATTTTGGGCCGGGCCCTTCTTCATGCACCTTACAAAAAAAAGGGGCTGTCAAGTGTTGAAATCAAAGTGAAAGCGATAAAACCCTAATAGGGAGATCACAACTATAATAAGGCGCCAAGCCCGACGGTCAACAAAGTTGAAAATATGTTCCAACGCTGCAACACCTCAATAAACGGGCCAGTGTATGGTACCCTCAAACCAAATTTCACCATTTGCTTGTACATCAGAACACAGCCCTCTGGCGTTCTATTCACTTTGTAATAATCTGTGGCTAATACCAGAGTGTAATCATCACCCACCAGCATTATGGTCTAAATTTCTTGGAGTTTCGTCATTGAATCGTTAATGTTTTGAAAAGCAAAGCCACTTACCATTTCTCTTGCAAAAAATCTCCTATGTACTGAGACAGATCAAAGGAAGAAAAAAACAAGCGTGAGAAAGAGGGAACACTAGATCCTCTCCTAATAAAAAACTTATAAGGGACATTAGAAACGATTCATAAAACACAAAACGACGCGTGTTACTAAAAGCTCTCTATTTCCCAATGGCTACTACTCATGGTGCCTTTCTCACGAAATGGCACCACGAGTCAGGGGCAAATGATGGGACGCTATTCAAAAGACTCAATAGGAAAGGCGTCCAACGGTTAACATAAGGCCTATAATTCAAAAGATTCAATATGTTTAAACACAAATAGGGTTATGTCGTCCCGCTCTATCGATAGGATGTATCTCCCTAAATGGGCCATGCGTTGAGTGTGGATCAAATATGTGACCCTCAGACCTTTAGTTTGATACTATCCCAACTGAGCTATACTCATTAATTCACAAATGCACTTGTTGGGTATCGACCCGGCTTTGTAGCATTGTTTTTATAAAAAAATATTACGGATATTATAAGGAAATGATAAGCATGGATAGAATATGCGAGCTTTAGATGTTAAGCCTAATGGTCTCTCAACTGAGCTATACTTCTAATCCACAAACACACTAATTGGAAATCGTACCTGGGTCTGTATAGTGGCGGGGTACTATTCTACCACAAGACTACTGGTGTTTGTTAATTTTCTCACCAATTTTAATTAAAAAAAATTACAAATATTATAAGGATATGATGAGCATGGATAGAATACGCGAGCTTTAGATGTTCAGCCTAACGGTCTCTCAACTGAGCTATACTTACTAATCTACAAACACACTAATTGGAAATCATACTTGGATTTGTACAGTGATAGGGTACTATTTTACCACAAAACTACTGGTGCTTGTTGGTTTTCTCACCAATTTTAATAAAAAAAAATATTACAAATATAATAAGGATATGATAAGCATGGATAGAATACCCGAGGTTTAGATGTTTAGCCTAACGGTCTCTCAACTGAGCTATACTTATTAATCCACAAACACACTAATTGGAAATCGTACCCAGGTCTATACTATGGCAGGGTACTATTCTACCACGAGACTACTGGTGCTTGTTGGTTTTCTCACCAATTTTAATAAAAAAATATTATAGATATTATAAGGATATGATGAGCAAGGATAGAATACGTGAGCTTTAGATCTTCGACCTAATGGTCTCTTAACTGAGCTATACTTACTAATCCACTAACACACTAATTGGAAATTGTACACAAGTGCATACAGTGACAAGGTACTATTCTACCACGAGACTATTGGTGCTTGTTGGTTTTCTTACCAATTTTAAATTTTGGTAAGTTAAAAAGAATATAATTTTTAATATAAAATTATGAACGGGAAATTAATTTTTTCTTTCTTTTATGAATATATTTGATTATATATGAAAACATTTATTGTTTATCTAAAAATCTTTTATTCTAATATAAAAATATTAGAGATATTATAAGGATGCGATGAGCGTGGATCAAACACATGACCTTTAGATCTTCAGTTTGATGCTCTCCCAACTAAGCTATCCCAGCTAATCCATAAATGCACCGGCCAGGAATTAAACCCGGGCTAATATTGTGATAGGATACTTTCGGATGTGGGTTTTGGCTCCACAGATATCGGCTTCTTTTTCCCTCGAGCAGAAGGTGTCGATGGATGGATACACCTACAAAAACAGCCAGAGGGTACTCCGGTGGGAAGACTCCGACATTCAAGTCAGTAAAGAGCGATTTTCGTATGAATGAAAAATAGACTGAGAACTGAGAGAAAGTCGTTTCCTGTGAATAGTGTGCTCAAAGTGTTAGGCTTAGAGAGCGTACCTGATATCGAGAACTTTGAGATCTCTTATACTTGTGAAAGTCGTGTGCCGCTGGGGGACTTTCACCCTACTTTCCTTATCGAACTGATCTGGGAATCTCGGATGTTAATATTTCGAATTGTTCATGATCCTCATTTATCGGGAAAAATTCCATCTTCGGGAGGGATGCTTTCCTTTCTGAAAGATTTTGAAGTTACTGTTATGAAATTGGAAACCAAAGTTAGGGGATCCTGGCTTTTCTTTAGAATCGTTAGGGTTGTTGTCTGTCGTTCGGTTGCCAGACAGATAAGGAATCATTCAAGACTCATCCGATTGATAGGCCAATGTCTGCTTGGTGAGTATCGTTCGGTTGGCGGGGCGACTAAGGCCCTATCATTCGGTAAACTGGGTGACTGAGGTCCATCGGTAGATTGAACTGAGCGACTATGGCCTTTCGGTTAATTGTCGTGATGACCGTTAGATACTGACCGGCAGACACTTTTTGTGGGCTTCTTGAGAATTGATTCGTTTGGCTTGGGCTTCTGGCCCACGTCCCATCAGATACAATTCTACCATTAGACCACTGGTACTTGTTGGTTTTCCCTCCAAATTTTAAATCTGGAAAGTTAAAGGCAATATAATTTTGACATAAAATTATGATCAAGAAATTAATTTTTTAATTTGATTACATATGTAAACTTTTATTATTTAATTACAAATGTTTTATTTTAATAAAAGAATATTTAAAATATAATAAAGATGCGATGAGCATAGATCAAATACGCAACCTTTATATTCTCAGTCTAACGCTCTCCCAACTAAGCTATCCCCGCTAATCCACAAATACACCGGTCCGGAATCAAACACGGGTCTGTACCGTGGCAGGATACTATTCTACCACCAGACCACTGGTGCTTATTGGTTTTCACTGAAAATTTAAATTCCAAAAAGTTAAAGGTAATAAAATTTTTTAACATAAAATTATGAACGAGAAATTAATTTTTTTATCTCTTTTATAAATAAATTTTGATTATATATAAAAAATTTTATTATTTATCTAAAAATCTTTTATTTTAATAAAAGAAAATTACAGATATTATAAGAATGCGGTGAGCGTGTATCGAATACGCAACCTTTAGATCTTCAGTCTGACACTCTCCCAGCTGAGCTATCCCCGCTAATCCACAAATGCACCAGCCAAAAATCAAACTCAGATCTATCCTGTGACAAGGTACTATTCTACCACTAGACCAATGGTGCTTGTTGGTTTTCCCTCCAAATTTAAACTCTAGAAAGTAAAAGGGAATAAAATTTTTAATATAAAATTATGAACGAAAAATTAATTTTTTTATCTCTTTTATAAATAAATTTGATTATATGTGATAAAATTTATTATCTAATTAAAATTATTTTATTTTAGTAAAAGAATATTACAGATATTATAAGGATCCAGTGAGCATTGATCGAACACGCAACATTCAGATCTTCAATCTAATGCTCCCCAAACTGAGCTATCCCCTTTAATCCACAAATGTACAGTTGGGAATCGAACCCGGGTCTGTACTGTGGTAGGGTACTATTCTACCGCTAGACCACTGGTGCTTGTTGATTTTCCCTCCAAATTTAAATTCTGGAAAGTTAATGGGAATAAAATTTTTAAAATAAAATTATGAATGAGAAATTAATTTTCTAACTCTTTTATAAAGAAATTTGATTATATATGAAAATAATTATTATCTTACTAAAAATCTTTTATTTTAATAAAAGAATATTACAGATATTATAATAATGCGGTGAGCGTGGATCAAATACGAGATTTTCAGATCTTCAGTGTGATGCTCTCCGAACTGAGCAATCCCTAGTAATCCACAAATGTACGAGTCAAAATCAAACCTGGGTCTACACCGTGTGAGGGTATTATTCTACTACAAGACCACTTATGATTGTTCGTTTTCCATCCAAATTTAAATTCCGGAAAGTTAAAAGGAATAAAATTTCTAATATAAAATTATCAATGAAAAATTAATTTTTTTATCTCTTTTCTAAATAAATTTGGTTATATATGAAAACATTTATTCTCTTACTAAAAATCTTTAAATTTAATAAGAGAATATTATAGAAATAATAAGGATGCTATGAGTGTGGATTGATCACGCGACCTTTAGATCTTCAGTCTAACACTCTCCGAACTGAACTATCCCGACCAATCCACATATGCATTAGTCGAGAATCGAATATGTGTCTGTACTGTGGTAGGGTACTATTTTACCACAAGACTACTAATGCTTGTTGGTTTCCCTCCAAATTTAAATTCTGGAAAGTTAAAGGGATTATAGTTTTTAATATAAAATTATGAACGAGAAATTAATATTTTTATTTCTTTAATAAAAAAATTTGCTTATATATGAAAATTTTTCTTATTTAACTAAAAACAATTTATATTAATAAAAGAATATTACAGATATTATAAGGATACAACGAGCTGGATCGAACATACGAGCTATAGATCTTTAGTCTGATGCTCTCCAAACTGAGTTATCCCCAATAATCCACAAATGCACCAACCGGGACTCGAACACAAGTCTGTACCGCGACAGGGTGCTATTCTTCCACTTGACCACTAGTACTCGTTGTTTTTCCCTCCAAATTTAAATTTTGAAAAGTTAAAGGCAATATAATTTTTGATATAAAATTAGAACCGTTAAATTAATTATAAATCTTTTATTTTAATAAAAGAATATTAAGGATATCATAAGGATGTGGTGAGCATGGATCGAACACGCAACCTTTAGATTCTCAGTCTGACTCGCTCCCAACTGAGCTATCCCCGCCAATCCATAAATTAATTAAAAATCTTTATTTTAATAAAAGAATATTACAAGGATCTGATGAGCATGGATCGAACACGTGACCATCAGATCTTCTATCTGACCCTCTCCCAACTAAGCTATCCCCGCCAATCCACAAATGCACCAGCCAAGACTCGAACCGGACCTTCACCGTGGCGGGTACTATTCTACCACTAGACCACTGGGCTTGTTGGTTTTCCCTACTAATTTAAAATCCAAAAGGTAAAGGGAATAAAATTTTTTAATGGGAAATTAATTTTATATCACTTTTATAATTAAATTTGATTGTATATGAACAGTTTTATTACGTAACTAAAAATGTTTTACTCTAATAAAAAATTACAGATATTATAAGAATGCAGTGAGAGTGGATCGAACATGTGAGCTATAGATCTTCAGTCTGACGCTCTCCCAACTGAGCTATCCCCGCCAATCCGCAAATGCACCAACCGAGAATCGAACTCGGACCTTTACCGTGGCAGGGTACTATTCTACCACTAGCCACTGGGGCTTGTTGGTTTTCCCTACTAATTTAAAATCCAAAAAGTTAAAGGGAATAAAATTTTTAATATAAAATTATTAATGGGAAATTAATTTTATATCACTTTTATAATTAAATTTGAATGTATATGAAAAGTTTTATTACGTAACTAAAAATCTTTTACTCTAATAAAAACATTACAGATATTATAAGGACGCAGTGAGCGTGTATCGAACATGTGAGCTATAGATCTTCAGTCTGACGCTCTCCAACTTAAGCTATCCCGAATAAACCACTAATGCAAAGAACCGGAATCGAACCTAGTCTGTGCCTCGGCAAGGCACTATTCTACCACTTGACCACTAGTACTCGCTGTTTTTCACAACAAATTTAAATTTCA
Organism: Dillenia turbinata; assembly: GCA_037126225.1. Classification (NCBI taxonomy): domain Eukaryota; kingdom Viridiplantae; phylum Streptophyta; class Magnoliopsida; order Dilleniales; family Dilleniaceae; genus Dillenia; species Dillenia turbinata. The sequence goes on along the minus strand of JBAMMX010000023.1, from coordinate 11,980,168 downwards.
TAAAGTTAAAGGCAATATAGTGATTTTGATATAAAATTAGGACCGATAAATTAATTTTTTATCCCCTTTCTAAATTAATTTGATTATATGTAAAAACTTTTATTACTTAAATAAAAATCTTTTATTTTAATTAAAGAATATTAAGGATATTATACAGATGCGGTGAGCGTGGATCGAACACGCGACCTTCAGTTCTTCAGTCTAACGCTCTCCCAACTGAGCTATCCCCGGCAATCCACAACTGCACCAGCCGGGAATCGAACCGGTGCACTGTAAGGCGGTACTATTCTACCACTAGACCACTGGTGCTTGTTGGTTTTCCCTCCAAATTTAAAGTCCAAAAAGTTAAAGGGAATAAAATTTTTAATATAAAATTATTAATGAGAAATTAATTTTACATCACTTTTATAATTAAATTTGATTGTATATGAAAATTTTTATTACGTAACTAAAAACCTTATATTTTAATAAAAACATTACAGATATTATCAGGATGCAGTGAGCGTGGATCGAACAGGAGAGCAACAGATCTTCAATCTGATGCTCTCCATCCTGAGCTATCCCAAATAAATCACAAATGTAGCAACCGGAAATCGAATCCGAGTCTGTACCACATCAAGGTACAATTCTACCATTTTACCACTAGTACTCGTTGTCTATCCCTCCAATTTTAAATTTTGAAAAGTTAAAGGCAATATAATTTTTGATATAAAATTAGAACCCATAAATTAATTTTTTATCCCCTTTTTAAATTACTTTGATTGTAGATAAAAACTTTTATTCTTTAATTAAAAATCTTTATTTTAATAAAAGAATATTACAAGGATCCGATGAGCATGGATCGAGATCTTCTGTCTGACCCTCTCCCAACTGAGCTATCCCCGCCAATCCGCAAACGCACCAGCCCAGAATCGAACCCGAACCTTTACCGTGGCAGGGTACTATTCTACCACTAGACCACTGGGGCTTGTAGGTTTTCCATACTAATTTAAAAACCAAAAAGTTAAAGGGAATAAAATTTTTAATATAAAATTATAAATGGGAAATTAATTTTATATCACTTTTATAATTAAATTTGATTGTATATGAAAAGTTTTATTACGTAAATAAAAATCTTTTATTCTAATAAAAACATTACTGATATTATAAGGATGTAGTGAGCGTGGATCGAACATGTGAGCAATAGATCTTCAGTCTGACACTCCCTAACTTGAGCTATCCCTAATAAACCACAAATGCAGCAACCGGGAATCGAACCCGAGTCTGTCCCTCGGCAAGGCACTATTCTACCACTTGACCACCAGTACTCGCTGTTCTTCACAATAAATTTAAATTTCGTAAAGTTAAAGGCAATATAGTGATTTTGATATAAAATTAGGACCGATAAATTAATTTTTTATCCCCTATTTAAATTAATTTGATTATACGCAAAAACTTTTATTACTTAATTAAAAATATTTTATTTCAATGAAAGAATATTAAGGATATTATATGGATACGGTGAGCGTGGATCGAACACGCGACCTTCAGATCTTCATTCTGACGCTCTCCCAACTGAGGTATCCCCGCCAATCCACAACTGCACCAGCTGGGAATTGAACCCGGTGCGTACCATGGCGGGGTACTATTCTACCACTAGACCACTAGTACTCGTTGTTTTTCACAACAAATTTAAATTTCATAAAGTTAAAGGCAATATTGTGATTTTGATATAAGATTAGGACCGATAAATTAATTTTTTATCCCCTATTTAAATTAATTTGATTATTTGAAAAAACTTTTATTACTTAATTAAAAATCTTTTATTTTAATGAAAGAATAATAAGGATATTATGTGGACGCGGTGAGCGTGGATCAAACACGCGACCTTCAGATCTTGATCTATCGCTCTCCCAACCGAGCTATCCCGCCAATCCACAATCGCACAGCGGGAATCAAACCCGGGTTTGTACGTGGTGTACTATTTTACCACTAGACCACTGGTGCTTGTTGGTTTTCCCACCAAATTTAAAGTCCAGAAGATTAAAGGGAATAAAATTTTTAATTCAAAATTATTAATGAGAAATTAATTTTGCATCACTTTTATAATTAAATTTGATTGTATATGAAAATTTTTATTACGTAACTACAAACCTTTTACTTTAATAAAAACATTACAGATATTCTCAGGATGCAGTGAGCGTGAATCGAACCCGGACCCTTAACATGGTAGGGTACTATTCGACCACTAGACCACTGGGGATTGTTGGTTTTCCCTACTAATTTAAAATCCAAAAAGTTAAAGGGAATTAAATTTTTAATATAAAATTATTAATGAGAAATTAATTTTATATCACTTTTATAATTAAATTTGATTGTTTATGAAAATTTTTATTATGTAACTAAAAATCTTTAATCTTAATAAAGACATTACAGATATTATCAGGATGCAGTGATCGTGGATCGAACACGAGAGCAACAGATCATCAGTCTAACGCTCTCCAATCTGAGCCACCCCAAATAAACAACAAGTGCAGCAACCGGGAATCGTACCCGAGTTTGTACCATGGCAAGGTACAATTCTACCATTTGACCACTAGTACTCGTTGTTTTTCCCTCCAATTTTAAATTTTGAAAAGTTAACGGCAAAAAAATTTTGGATATAAAATTAGAACCAATAAAATAATTTTTTATCCCCTTTTAAATTAATTTGATTCTACATAAAAACTTTTATTGTTTAATTAAAAATCTTTATATTAATAAAAGAATATTACAAGGATCCGGTGAGCATGGATCGAACACACAACCTTCAGATCTTCAGTCTAACGCTCACCCAACTGAGCTATCCCCACCAATCCAGAAATGCACCACCGGAACGAACCCGGGCTGCACTGCAGGGTACTATTCTACCACTAGACCTCAAGTGCTTGTTGGTTTTCCCTCCAAATTTAAAATCCAAAAAGTTAAAGTGCATAAAATTTTTAATATAAAATTATTAATGAGAAATTAATTTTATATCACTTTTATAATTAAATTTGATTGTGTATGAAACTTTTTATTGCGTAACTAAAAATCTTTTATTCTAATAAAATCATAACAGATATTATAAGGATGCAGTGAGCGTGGATCAAACACGTGAGCTATAGATCTTCAGTCTGACGCTCTCCAACTTGAGCTAACCCCAATGAATCAGAAATGCAACAACCGGGAATCGAACCCGAGTCTGTGCCTCGGCAAGGCACTATTCTACCACTTGACCACTAGTACTCACTGTTTTTCACAACAAATTTAAATTTTGTAAAGTTAATGGCAATATAGTGATTTTGATATAAAATTAGGACTGATAAATTAATTTTTTATCCCCTATTCAAATTAATTTGATCATATGTAAAAACTTTTATTACTTAAAAATCTTTTATTTTAATGAAAGAATATTAAGGATATTATATGGATACGGTGAGCGTGGATCGAACACGCGACGTTCAAATCTTTAGTCGAATGCTCTCCTAACTGAGCTATCCCCACCAATCCACAATTGCACCAGCCGGGAATCGAACCCGGGTATGTACCGTGGCAGGGTACTATTCTACCACTAGACCACTGGTGCTTGTTGGTTTTCCCTCCAAATTCAAAATCCGGAAAATTAAAGGGAATTAAATTTTTAATATAAAATTATTAATGAGAAATTAATTTTATATCACTTTTATAATTAAATTTGATTGTTTATGAAAATTTTTTTTACATAACTAAAAATCTTAAATCTTAATAAAGACATTACAGATATTATTAGGATGGAGTGATCGTGGATCGAACACGAGAGCAACAGATCATCAGTCTGACGCTCTCCAATCTGAGCCACCCCAAATAAACAACAAGTGCAGCAACCAGGAATCGTACCCGAGTTTGTACCGTGGCAAGGTACAATTCTACCATTTGACCACTAGTACTCGTTGTTTTTCCCTCCAATTTTAAATTTTGAAAAGTTAATGGCAAAAATATTTTGTATATAAAATTAGAACCAATAAAATTAAATTTTTTATCCCCTTTTTAAATTAATTTGATTTTATATAAAAACTTTGATTGTTTAATTAAAAATCTTTATTTTAATAAAAGAATATTACAAGGATCCGGTGACCATGGATCGAACACACAACCTTCAGATCTTCAGTCTAACGCTCACCCAACTGAGCTATCCCGACCAATCCAGAAATGCACCAGCTGGGAATCGAACCCGGATCTGTACCGTGGCAGGGAACTATTCTACCACTAGACCTCAAGTGCTTGTTGGTTTTCCCTCCAAATTTAAAATCCAAAAAGTTAAAGGGAATAAAATTTTTAATATAAAATTATTAATGAGAAATTAATTTTATATCACTTTTATAATTAAATTTGATTGTATATGAAACTTTTTATTGCGTAACTAAAAATCTTTTATTCTAATAAAATCATAACAGATATTATAAGGATGCAGTGAGCGTGGATCAAACACGTGAGCTATAGATCTTCAGTCTCACGTTTTCCAACTTGAGCTAACCCCAATGAATCACAAATGCAACAACCGGGAATCGAACCCGAGTCTGTGCCTCGGCAAGGCACTATTCTACCATTTGACCATTAGTACTCACTGTTTTTCACAACAAATTTAAATTTCATAAAGTTAAAGGCAATATAGTGATTTTGATATAAAATTAGGACCGATAAATTAATTTTTTATCCCCTATTCAAATTAATTTGAACATATGTAAAAACTTTTATTACTTAATTAAAAATCTTTTATTTTAATGAAAGAATATTAAGGATATTATATGGATACGGTGAGCCTGGATCGAACACGCGACGTTCAAATCTTTAGTCTAATGCTCTACTAACGGAGCTATCCCCACCAATCCACAATTGCACGACCGAATCGAACAGGTGCATCGTGGTGGTACTATTCTACCACTAGAGCACTGGTGCTTGTTGGTTTTCCCTCCAAATTTAAAATCCGGAAAATTAAAGGAAATAAAATTTTAATATAAAATTATTAATGAGAAATTAATTTTATATCACTTTTATAATTAAATTTGATTGTTTATGAAAATTTTTATTACGTAACTAAAAATCTTTAATCTTAATAAAGACATTACGGATATTATCGGGGATGCAGTGTTCGGGGATCGAACACGAGGGCAACAGATCATCAGTCTCACGCTCTGCAATCTGAGCCACCCCAAATAAACAACAAGTGCAGCAACCGGGAATCGTACCCGAGTTTGTACCATGGCAGGGTACAATTCTACCATTTGACCACTAGAACTCGTTGTTTTTCCCTCCAATTTTAAATTTTGAAAAGTTAATGGCAAAAAAATTTTGGATATAAAATTAGAACCAATAAAATAATTTTTTATCCCCTTTTTAAATTAATTTGATTCTATATAAAAAACTTTTATTGTTTAATTAAAAATCTTTAGATTAATAAAAGAATATTACAAGGATCCGGTGAGCATGGATCGAACACACAACCTTCAGATCTTCAGTCTAACGCTCACCCAACTGAGCTATCCCCACCAATCCAGAAATACACCAGTAGAATCGAACCGGATCATGCACCGTGTGGGGAACTATTCTACCACTAGTCCTCAAGTGCTTGTTGGTTTTCCCTCCAAATTTAAAATCCAAAATGTTAAAGGGAAAAAAATTTTTAATATAAAATTATTAATGAGAAATTAATTTTATATCACTTTTATAATTAAATTTGATTGTATATGAAACTTTTTATTGCGTAACTAAAAATCTTTTATTCTAATAAAATCATATGGGATATTATAAGGATGCGATAGCGTGGATCAAACACGTGAGCTATAGATCTTCAGTCTGACGCTCTCCAACTTGAGCTAACCCCAATGAATCACAAATGCAACAACCGGGAATCGAACCCGAGTCTGTGCCTCGGCAAGGCACTATTCTACCACTTGACCACTAGTACTCACTGTTTTTCACAACAAATTTAAATTTCATAAAGTTAAAGGCAATATAGTGATTTTGATATAAAATTAGGACCGATAAATTAATTTTTTATCCCCTATTCAAATTAATTTGATCATATGTAAAAACTTTTATTACTTAATTAAAAATCTTTTATTTTAATGAAAGAATATTAAGGATATTATATGGATACGGTGAGCGTGGATCGAACACGCGACGTTCAAATCTTTAGTCTAATGCTCTCCTAACGGAGCTATCCCCACCAATCCACAATTGCACCAGCCGGGAATCGAACCGTGCGTACCGTGGCAGGGTACTATTCTACCACTAGACCACTGGTGCTTGTTGGTTTTCCCTCCAAATTTAAAATCCGAAAAATTAAAGGGAATTAAAATTTTAATATAAAATTATTAATGAGAAATTAATTTTATATCACTTTTATAATTAAATTTGATTGTTTATGAAAATTTTTATTACGTAACTAAAAATCTTTAATCTTAATAAAGACATTACAGATATTATCAGGATGCGTGTCGTGGATCGAACACGAGAGCAACAGATCTTCAGTCTGACGCTCTCCAATCTGAGCCACCCCAAATAAACAACAAGTGCAGCAACCGGGAATCGTACCCGAGTTTGTACCATGGCAGGGTACAATTCTACCATTTGACCACTAGTACTCGTTGTTTTTCCCTCCAATTTTAAATTTTGAAAAGTTAATGGCAAAAAAATTTTCGATATAAAATTAGAACCAATAAATTAATTTTTTATCCCCTTTTTAAATTACTTTGATTCTATAGAAAAACTTTTATTGTTTAATTAAAAATCTTTAGATTAATAAAAGAATATTACAAGGATCCGGTGACCATGGATCGAACACACAACCTTCAGATCTTCAGTCTAATGCTCACCCAACTGAGCTATCCCCACCAATCCAGAAATACACCAGCCGGGAATCGAACCCGGATCTGTACCGTGGCAGGGAACTATTCTACCACTAGTCCTCAAGTGCTTGTTGGTTTTCCCTCCAAATTTAAAATCCAAAAAGTTAAAGGGAATAAAATTTTTAATATAAAATTATTAATGAGAAATTAATTTTATATCACTTTTATAATTAAATTTGATTGTATATGAAACATTTTATTGCGTAACTAAAAATCTTTTATTCTAATAAAATCATAACAGATATTATAAGGATGCAGTGAGCGTGGATCAAACACGTGAGCTATAGATCTTCAGTCTGACGCTCTCCAACTTGAGCTAACCCCAATGAATCACAAATGCAACAACCGGGAATCGAACCCGAGTCTTAGCCTCGGCAAGGCACTATTCTACCACCTGACCACTAGTACTCACTGTTTTTCACAACAAATTTAAATTTAGTAAAGTTAAAGGCAATATAGTGATTTTGATATAAAATTAGGACCGATAAATTATTTTTTATCCCCTATTCAAATTAATTTGATCATATGTAAAAACTTTTATTACTTAATTAAAAATCTTTTATTTTAATGAAAGAATATTAAGGATATTATATGGATACGGTGACCGTGGATCGAACACGCGACGTTCAAATCTTTAGTCTAATGCTCTCCAAACGGAGCTATCCCCACCAATCCACAATTGCACTAGCCGGGAATCGAACCCGGGTCGTGCTCAGGTGAGTACTATTCTACCACTAGACCACTGGTGCTTGTCGGTTTTCCCTCCAAATTTAAAATCCGGAAAATTAAAGGGAATTAAAATTTTAATATAAAATTATTAATGAGAAATTAATTTTATATCACTTTTATAATTAAATTTGATTGTTTATGAAAATTTTTATTACGTAACTAAATATCTTTAATCTTAATAAAGACATTACAGATATTATCAGGATGCAGTGATCGTGGATCGAACACGAGAGCAACAGATCATCGATCACTCTCCAATCTGAGCCACCCCAAATAAACAACAAGTGCAGCAACCGGGAATCGTACCCGAGTTTGTACCATGGCAGGGTACAATTCTACCATTTGACCACTAGCACTCGTTGTTTTTCCCTCCAATTTTAAATTTTGAAAAGTTAATGGCAAAAAAATTTTCGATATAAAATTAGAACCAATAAATTAATTTTTTATACCCTTTTTAAATTAATTTGATTCTATATAAAAACTTTTATTGTTCAATTAAAAATCTTTATTTTAATAAAGGAATATTACAAGGATATGGTGAGCGTGGATCGAACACAACCTTTAGATCTTCAGTCTAACGCTCACCCAACTGAGCTATCCCCACCAATCCAGAAATGCACCAGTGAATCGAACCAGTGCATGCATCAAGGGGTACTATTCTACCACTAGACCACTGGTGCTTGTTGGTTTTTCCTCCAAATTGAAAATCCAAAAAATTAAAGGGAATTAAAATTTAATATAAAATTATTAATGAGAAATTAATTTTATATCACTTTTATAATTAAATTTGATTGTTTATGAAAATTTTTATTACGTAACTAAAAATATTTAATCTTAATAAAGACATTACAGATATTATCAGGATGCAGTGATCGTGGATCGAACACGAAAGCAACAGATCTTCAGTCTGACACTCTCCAACCTGAGCTACCCCAAATAAACAACAAATGCAGCAACCAGGAATCGTACCCGAGTTTGTACGATGGCAGGGTACAATTCTACCATTTGACCACTAGCACTCGTTGTTTTTCCCTCCAATTTTAAATTTTGAAAAGTTAATGGCAAAAAAATTTTCGATATAAAATTAGAACCAATAAATTAATTTTTTATACCCTTTTTAAATTAATTTGATTCTATATAAAAACTTTTATTGTTCAATTAAAAATCTTCATTTTAATAAAGGAATATTACAAGGATATGGTGAGCGTGGATCGAACACACAACCTTTAGATCTTCAGTCTAACGCTCACCCAATGGCTATCCCCACCAATCCAGAAATGCACCAAGAATCGAACCCGGTGCAGCACGTGGCAGGGTACTTTTCTACCACTAGACCACTGGTGCTTGTTGGTTTTTCCTCCAAATTAAAAATTCAGAAAATTAAAGGGAACAAAATTTTTAATATAAAATTATTAATGAGAAATTAATTTTTTATCACTTTTATAAATAAATTTGATTGTCTCTGAAAATTTTTATTACGTAACTAAAAATCTTTAATTTTAATAAAGACATTACAGATATTATCAGGATGCAGTGATCGTGGATCGAACAGGAGAGCAGCAGATCTTCAGTCTGACGCTCTCCAACCTGAGCTACCCCAAATAAACAACAAATGCAGCAACTGGGAATCGAACCCGAGTCTGTGCCTCGGCAAGGCACTATTCTTCCACTTGACCACTAATACTCGCTGTTTTTCACAACAAATTTAAATTTCGTAATGTTAAAGGCAATATAGTGATTTTGATATAAAATTAGGACCAATAAATTAATTTTTTATCCCCTTTTCAAATTAATTTGATTATATTTAAAAACTTTAATTACTTAATTAAAAATCTTTTATTTTAATGAAAGAATATTAAGGATATTATATGGATGCGGTGAGCGTGGATCGAACACGGGACCTTCAAATCTTCAGTCTAATGCACTCCCAACTGAGCTATCCCCGCCAATCCACAATTGCACCAGCTAGGAATCGAACCCGGGTCTGTTGCGTGGCAGGGTACTATTCTACCACTAGACCACTGGTGCTATTTGGTTTTCCCCCCAAATTTAAAATCCGAAGATTTAAAGGGAATTAAATTTTTAATATAAAATTATTAATGAGAAATTAATTTTATATCACTTTTATAATTAAATTTGATTGTTTATGAAAATTTTTATTACGTAACTAAAAATCTTTAATTTTAATAAAGACATTACAGATATTATCAGGATGCAGTGATCGGGGATCGAACACGAGCAACAGATCTTGCCCGACGCTCTCCAACCTGAGCTACCCCAAATAAACAACAAATGCAGCAACCAGGAATCGTACCCGAGTTTGTACCATGGCATGGTACAATTCTACCATTTGACCACTAGTGCTCGTTGTTTTTCCCTCCAATTTTAAATTTTGAAAAGTTAATGGCAAAAAAATTTTCGATATAAAATTAGAACCAATAAATTAATTTTTTATCCCCTTTTTAAATTAATTTGATTCTATATAAAAACTTTTGTTGTTCAAATAAAAATCTTTATTTTAATAAAGGAATATTACAAGGATCCGGTGAGCGTGGATCGAACACACAACCTTCAGATCTTCAGTCTAACGCTCACCCAACTGAGCTATCCCCACCAATCGGAATGCACCAGTGAATCGAACCAGTGCACTGCGAGGCGGTACTATTCTACCACTAGACCACTGGTGCTTGTTGGTTTTCCCTCCAAATTGAAAATCCAGAAAATTAAAGGGAATAAAATTTTTAATATAAAATTATTAATGAGAAATTAATTTTATATCATTTTTATAATTAAATTTGATTGTTTATGAAAATTTTTTTTACGTAACTAAAAATCTTTTATTTTAATAAAGACATTATAGATATTATCAGGATGCAGTGATCGTGGATCGAATACGAGAGCAACAGAACTTCAGTCTGACACTCTCCAACCTGAGCTACCCCAAATAAACAACAAATGCAGCAACCGGGAATCGAACCCGAGTCTGTGCCTCGACAAGGCACTATTCTACCACTTGACCACTAATACTCGCTGTTTTTCACAACAAATTTAAATTTCGTAATGTTAAAGGCAATATAGTGATTTTGATATACAATTAGGACCGATAAATTAATTTTTTATCCCCTTTTCAAATTAATTTGATTATATGTAAAAACTTTTATTACTTAATTACAAATCTTTTATTTTAATGAAATAATATTAAGGATATTATATGGATGCGATGAGCATGGATCGAACACGGGACCTTCAAATCTTCTGTCTAATGCACTCCCAACTGAGCTATCCCCGCCAATCCACAATTGCACCAGCTGGGAATCGAACCCGGGTCTGTACCGTGGCAGGGTACTATTCTACCGCTGGACCGCTGGTGCTATTTGGTTTTCCCTCAAAATTTAAAATCTGAAAAATTAAAGGGAATTAAATTTTTAATATAAAATTATTAATGAGAAATTAATTTTCTATCACTTTTATAATTAAATTTGATTGTTTATTAAAATTTTTATTACGTAACTAAAAATCTTTAATTTTAATAAAGACATTACAGTTATTATCAGGATGCAGTGATCATGGATCGAACACGAGAGCAACAGATCTTCAATCTGACGCTCTCCAACCTGAGCTACCGCAAATAAACAACAAATGCAGCAACCAGGAATCGTACCCGAGTTTGTACCATGGCAGGGGACAATTCTACCATTTGACCACTAGTACTCGTTGTTTTTCCCTCCAATTTTAAATTTTGAAAAGTTAATGGCAAAAAAATTTTCGATATAAAATTAGAACCAATAAATTAATTTTTTATCCCCTTTTTAAATTAATTTGATTCTATATAAAAACTTTTATTGTTCAAATAAAAATCTTTATTTTAATAAAGGAATATTACAAGGATCCGGTGAGCGTGGATCGAACACACAACCTTCAGATCTACAATCTAACGCTCACCCAACTGAGCTATCCCCACCAATCCAGAAATGCACCAGCCGGGAATCGAACCGGGTGCTGCCGTGGCGGTACTATTCTACCACTAGACCACTGGTGCTTGTTGGTTTTCCATCCAAATTTAAAATCCAGAAAATTAAAGGGAATTAAATTTTTAATATAAAATTATTAATGAGAAATTAATTTTATATCACTTTTATAATTAAATTTGATTGTTTATGAAAATTTTTATTACGTAACTAAAAATCTTTAATTTTAATAAAGACATTACAGATATTATCAGGATGTAGTGATCGTGGATCGAACACGAGCAACAGATCTTCAGTCTGACGCTCTCCAACCTGAGCTACCCCAAATAAACAATAAATGCGACAGGGAATCGGGCAAGTACAGTGCCTCGACAAGGCACTATTCTACCACTTGACCACTAATACTCGCTGTTTTTCACAACAAATTTAAATTTCGTAATGTTAAAGGCAATATAGTGATTTTGATATACAATTAGGACCGGATAAATTAATTTTTATCCCCTTTTCAAATTAATTTGATTATATGTAAAAACTTTTATTACTTAATTAAAAATCTTTTATTTTAATGAAAGAATATTAAGGATATTATATGGATGCGGTGAGCGTGGATCGAACACGGGACCTTCAAATCTTGTCCTAATGCACTCCCAATCGAGCTATCCCCGCCACTCCACAATTGCACCATTGGGAATCGAAGGCAGTGCATGCAAGTGGCGGTACTATTCTACCACTAGACCACTAGTTCTATTTGGTTTTCCCTCCAAATTTAAAATCCGAAAAATTAAAGGGAATTAAATTTTTAATAAAAAATTATTAATGAGAAATTAATTTTATATCACTTTTGTAATTAAATTTGATTGTTTATGAAAATTTTTATTATGTAACTAAAAATCTTTAATTTTAATCAAGACATTACAGATATTATCGGGATGCGTTGATCGTGGATCGAACACGAGAGCAACAGATCTTCAGTCTGACGCTCTCCAACCTGAGCTACCCCAAATAAACAACAAATGCAGCAACCAGGAATCGTACCCGAGTTTGTACCATGGCAGGGTACAATTCTACCATTTGACCACTAGTACTCGTTGTTTTTCCCTCCAATTTTAAATTTTGAAAAGTTAATGGCAAAAAAAAATTTTGATATAAAATTAGAACCAATGAATTAATTTTTTATCCCCTTTTTAAATTAATTTGATTCTATATAAAATCTTATATTGTTCAAATAAAAATCTTAATTTTAATAAAGGAATATTACAAGGATCCGGTGAGCGTGGATCGAACACACAACCTTCAGATCTTCAGTCTAACGCTCACCCAACTGAGCTATCCCCACCAATCCAGAAATGCACCAGCCGGGAATCGAACCGGTGCATGCCTGTGGCGGTACTATTCTACCACTAGACCACTTGGTGCTTGTTGGTTTTCCCTCCAAATTTAAAATCCAGAAAATTAAAGGGAATAAAATTTTTAATATAAAATTATTAATGAGAAATTAATTTTATATCACTTTTATAATTAAATTTGATTGTTTATGAAAATTTTTTTTACGTAACTAAAAATCTTTAATTTTAATAAAGACATTATAGATATTATCAGGATGCAGTGATCGTGGATCGAATACGAGAGCAACAGAACTTCAGTCTGACGCTCTCCAACCTGAGCTACCCCAAATAAACAACAAATGCAAGAACCAGAATCGAACCGAAGTGGTGCCACGGCAAGGCACTATTCTACCACTTGACCACTAATACTCGCTGTTTTTCACAACAAATTTGAATTTCATAATGTTAAAGGCAATATACTGATTTTGATATAAAATTAGGACCGATAAATTAATTTTTTATCCCCTTTTCAAATTAATTTGATTATATGTAAAAACTTTTATTACTTAATTACAAATCTTTTATTTTAATGAAAGAATATTAAGGATATTATATGGATGCGATGAGCATGGATCGAATACGGGACCTTCAAATCTTCAGTCTAATGCACTCCCAACTGAGCTATCCCCGCCAATCCACAATTGCACCAGCTGGGAATCGAACCCGGGTCTGTACCGTGGCAGGGTACTATTCTACCGCTGGACCACTGGTGCTATTTGGTTTTCCCTCCAAATTTAAAATCTGAAAAATTAAAGGGAATTAAATTTTTAATATAAAATTATTAATGAGAAATTAATTTTATATCACTTTTATAATTAAATTTGATTGTTTATTAAAATTTTTATTACGTAACTAAAAATCTTTAATTTTAATAAAGACATTACAGTTATTATCAGGATGCAGTGATCGTGGATCGAACACGAGAGCAACAGATCTTCAATCTGACGCTCTCCAACCTGAGCTACCGCAAATAAACAACAAATGCAGCAACCAGGAATCGTACCCGAGTTTGTACCATGGCAGGGGACAATTCTACCATTTGACCACTAGTACTCGTTGTTTTTCCCTCCAATTTTAAATTTTGAAAAGTTAATGGCAAAAAAATTTTCGATATAAAATTAGAACCAATAAATTAATTTTTTATCCCCTTTTTAAATTAATTTGATTCTATATAAAAACTTTTATTGTTCAAATAAAAATCTTTATTTTAATAAAGGAATATTACAAGGATCCGGTGAGCGTGGATCGAACACACAACCTTCAGATCTACAATCTAACGCTCACCCAACTGAGCTATCCCCACCAATCCAGAAATGCACCAGCCGGGAATCGAACCCGGGTCTGTACCGTGGCAGGGTACTATTCTACCACTAGACCACTGGTGCTTGTTGGTTTTCCCTCCAAATTTAAAATCCAGAAAATTAAAGGGAATTAAATTTTTAATATAAAATTATTAATGAGAAATTAATTTTATATCACTTTTATAATTAAATTTGATTGTTTATGAAAATTTTTATTACGTAACTAAAAATCTTTAATTTTAATAAAGACATTACAGATATTATCAGGATGTAGTGATCGTGGATCGAACACGAGAGCAACAGATCTTCAGTCTGACGCTCTCCAACCTGAGCTACCCCAAATAAACAATAAATGCAGCAACCGGGAATCGAACCCGAGTCTGTGCCTCGACAAGGCACTATTCTACCACTTGACCACTAATACTCGCTGTTTTTCACAACAAATTTAAATTTCGTAATGTTAAAGGCAATATAGTGATTTTGATATACAATTAGGACCGATAAATTAATTTTTTATCCCCTTTTCAAATTAATTTGATTATATGTAAAAACTTTTATTACTTAATTAAAAATCTTTTATTTTAATGAAAGAATATTAAGGATATTATATGGATGCGGTGAGCGTGGATCGAACACGGGACCTTCAAATCTTCAGTCTAATGCACTCCCAACTGAGCTATCCCCGCCACTCCACAATTGCACCAGCTGGGAATCGACGCAGTTCATACTGGTGTGGTACTATTCTACCACTAGACCACTAGTTCTATTTGTTTTCCCCTCCAAATTTAAAATCCGAAAAATTAAAGGGAATTAAATTTTTAATAAAAAATTATTAATGAGAAATTAATTTTATATCACTTTTGTAATTAAATTTGATTGTTTATGAAAATTTTTATTATGTAACTAAAAATCTTTAATTTTAATCAAGACATTACAGATATTATCAGGATGCAGTGATCGTGGATCGAACACGAGAGCAACAGATCTTCAGTCTGACGCTCTCCAACCTGAGCTACCCCAAATAAACAACAAATGCAACGAACCAGGAATCGTACCCGAAGTTTGTACCATGGCGGGGTACAATTCTACCATTTGACCACTAGTACTATCGTTGTTTTTTCCATCCATTTTTAAATTTTGAAAAGTTAATGGCAAAAAAAATTTTGATATAAAATAAGAACCAATGAATTAATATATTAAGCCCCATTAAAATTAATTTGATTCTATATAAAATCTTTTATTGTTCAAATAAAAATCTTTATTTTAATAAAGGAATATTACAAGGATCCGGTGAGCGTGGATCGAACACACAACCCAGATCTTGGTCTAACGCTCACCCAATGAGCTATCCCCACCAATCCGGGGAATGCACTATCGAATCGAACCAGTGCATGCAAGTGGGGTACTATTCTACCACTAGACCACTGGTGCTTGTTGGTTTTCCCTCCAAATTTAAAATCCAGAAAATTAAAGGGAATAAAATTTTTAATATAAAATTATTAATGAGAAATTAATTTTATATCACTTTTATAATTAAATTTGATTGTTTATGAAAATTTTTATTACGTAACTAAAAATATTTTTTTTAATAAAGACATTACAGATATTATCCGGATGCAGTGATCGTGGATCGAACACGAGAGCAACAGATCTTCGCCCGACTCTCCAACTTGAGCTACCCCAAATAAACAACAAATGCGACAACCAGAATCGTACCGAGTTTGTACCATGGCGGTACAATTCTACCATTTGACCACTAGTACTCGTTGTTTTTCCCTCCAATTTTAAATTTTGAAAAGTTAATGGCAAAAAAATTTTTGATATAAAATTAGAACCAATAAATTAATTTTTTATCCCCTTTTTAAATTAATTTGATTCTATATAAAAACTTTTATTGTTCAAATAAAAATCTTTATTTTAATAAAGGAATATTACAAGGATCCGGTGAGCGTGGATCGAACACACAACCTTCAGATCTTCAGTCTAACGCTCACCCAACTGAGCTATCCCACCAATCCAGAAATGCACCAACCGGGAATCGAACCCGAGTCTATACCGTGGCAGGGTACTATTCTACCACTAGACCACTGGTGCTTGTTGGTTTTCCCTCCAAATTTAAAATCCAGAAAATTAAAGGGAATAAAATTTTTAATATAAAATTATTAATGAGAAATTAATTTTATATCACTTTTATAATTAAATTTGATTGTTTATGAAAATTTTTATTATGTAACTAAAAATCTTTAATTTTAATAAAGGCAGTACAGATATTATCAGGATGCAGTGATCGTGGATCAAACACGAGCAACAGATCTTGGTCTGACGCTCTCCAACTTGGAGCTACCCCAAATAAACAACAAATGCAAGAACGAGGGAATCGAACCGAGGTCATTGCCTCGACAAGGCACTATTCTACCACTTGACCACTAATACTTGTTTTTCACAACAAATTTAAATTTCGTAAAAGCATTTCCAAAAGTTCGATATACAAAAATGATGCGCTTCTTCTAAAAGCATTTCCAAAAGTTCTAATATACAAAAATTTCTCAGCATCAACGTTTCTCCATTTTCAAAACGTTTCTAGATTTTTTTTTCATTTTTAAAATATTTTAATATACTAAATTAATTAATAATTATACAAAATTCTTATATTTTTTATATTTAATGAATTATTTATTTATTTATAATTTTTATTGTTTTTTCTTATGTGTTTTGTAATTAATAATTATTTATTTAATTATTTTAGATTTTTATTATAATATATGGTTATTATATTATTTTTGTAACATAATTAATATTTATATAAAATTTTTATATTTTTTTCAAATTTAATGAATTATTTATTTATTTATAATTTTTATTGTTTTTATCTTATTTGTTTTGTAATTAATAATTATTTATTTTATTATTTTAGATTTTTATTATAATATATGGTTATTATATTATTTTTGTAACATAATTAATATTTATATATTTATATATTTATCTATGTTTTTGTATTTTTATATTATATTAATTTTTCGTACCATTTTATATTCGTTTTCATCACTCACTTCAAAGGTCCAAGCTCGATAGTTATATAAGACAAAACCCAAATTGCCAACTCGAGACACACTCCCAACCATTGCCATTGGAATTGGACCGTCCAGCACGTTTAATTGGGAACCAATAAGCGGCCCTTAATCATTTGAATTTTAGCTATCGAATCGCTTATGCAGTCAAACCAGATTGACCTGGTTTCGGCCATTGAAAATTTTTAGTGTTTTCTTTTGGAATATGCATCAATGTTCCTTGCTCAAAGATGAACTAGTATTTTTGGACTTCAAAGCAATAGAGGGAGAGAATGAGTGATTTTAATGAGTTAGCACAACTGGATATTGTTGTATTAATCAAATTAAGTCAATGAGTTATAGTTCTATTAACAGTGTCTTTTTTCTCATCGTAAAGGTTTCAAGTTCAAGTTTTTATATATATAAAAAAATATATTAATCAAATTAAAAAAATTAAAAAAGAGTTTGATAAAAAAGTAAACCTATTTTCGTTTTAAAAAAATTCTAAAATAAAATTATTTATATTTTTATTAGGTTATTGATGTTTGGAAAACCTATTATTTAAAGATTTAGTTGTTAAAATTCAAATAGTTTAATAGTTTTTTAATTATGTATATTTTTTATTTTTCTAATAAACAAAACATGTTAAAAAAATTCTATAAAATAATAATATGTCATATAGTAAATAAATAAGAGCATTGAACCGGCGGTTCAACGAGGGAACCATGGTTCGGTTCTGATGGCATTGTTCTAACTCCTCACTTTGCAGCGTTACACACCCACCCCATTCATACGTACGCACGCTCCGCACAACACAAAGTCGTCTGCGGGGGGAGAGAGAGAGAGAGAGAGAGATGGGGAGAAAGAAAGGAACAGTGGAATTCGACGAGGGAGCACCAGATGACTTCGATCCTGCGAATCCATACAAGGACCCAGTGGCGATGCTGGAGATGAGAGCATTTAGTGAGAGAGAAATGGATTCAGATTGAGAAGGCCAAGATTCTTCGTGACAAGGTTAAGTGGTGTTATCGCGTCGAAGGCGTTAATCACCTTCAGAAGTGTCGTCATCTCGTTCGTGAATATCTCGACTCAACTCGCGGCATTGGCTGGGGCAAAGACCACCGTCCTCCTTCTCTCCACGGTTCGCCCTCTCTCCCTCTCTCTCAATTTCTCTCTCTAGGGTTTTGGTTTTTTGCTTTCTATTGTCTGATTTGTAAATAGTGATTTCAATAGGTCCCAAGGTGGAGGAGGTTGAAGCTGAGTGACTCTTCGTTTAGGTCTATTCAGGTACTTAATTTGCACCTTTTAAATGCTTTCTAGGGTTTCATTTTTGCTGAATATTGTTTGTCTCGTTGGTCTGTATTAAGTGCCGGATTAAATTAGAAGAATTGTGTTCTGATGTGTGATGAAAACAATGTGCTTGTTATAATTCAGTGAATAGTTTGCCGTGTTCTATTTGCCAAATTTAGATTAATTGCAGGCATGTGAGTCGCTTCTATCTTGTCAATTGTGAAGGACTTCATGGGTAGCTGGGTGAGTAAAATAACATTTGAAGATGATAGAATTTAACTGGCTAGTGGTGCTTAATCTAGTAGCCATTTCTGTTATTGCAAGATGATAAAGTGGTTGTTTTCCCTTTTCTGATTTGCTACCATCAAATTGGACCATGAAGGCCAAAGGGCCTAACAATGAGAGCTCTTGTGGATGATAAACTAGCCATATCTTTGTGGAGCAATTGTAGTTGCGGATAAAGAACTTTCTTTTTACAATACAAAATATGGTTAATCTAGGAGCAACGAGATGTTGCTACATTCTGAGACACAACCTCTCTGTTTTAAGGGCAAGGTGAAGTATGATTGACCTTATTGAGAACCTGCATTGACAGGAATCTTGTGCAGAGGATTGCACATTTTTTATTGCTACAAAACATGGCATAGCAACAGAGTGACTGTGACTTAGTTGACTTGTTAGCCTTTGCTTCACTTCATCTGTTTCAAGTAGTTAGTCTTTACTTCTTCCGTTCTACTGAAGAGGTTAAGATTCAGGTACGTAATTTATTCATGAGATAATTTATTCATGAGAAAGGTCTTGGACACTTCCAACGAACTCAATTATGGCTTCTTGGTGGGGCCATTTGGGTTGGGTTTGTTAGTTTTAAATGATGTCAATATGGAGTTGCCTGCTGTTATTTTTCTGTGGGAGTATCGTCTTTTGAAGCTGCTGGGGCTGACCTTATGTTGGTTGGCAAGAGTGTGATCTTGTGTTGGGGGGGGAGGGGGTCTTGAGGACCCTTTTGTGTCTGAATAGGGCTCATGGTGCTTCTTCTTTACTTTTTCCAATAAGATTCTTGTAACACAAGAATTTTGAAATTTGACAGAGATTTCTGCTAATGAATTGACACAGTAACTAAGTTCGTTTTATTTTTCTGTCTAATGACTAAAGCAAGCCATCCACCAAATATTATCAAGGGGCACTGTCTTAATTGCAGTCAATGCCCAGAGATTTGTGAATATCATAACTGCAAGAAGAAGACTAAAGTATCAAAAGTATAGCCAATTAATAATGGAAACATTTACTTCTCTATATAGTTTTCCCTATTTATCCCCTCCCCCCAATATTATTCACAGAGGGGTAAGAAAAATGGTATTTTCTCAGTCTGTACCATGCTAAACCTGTCTCCAAGGTCATGAGTCACATTGGCTTAGACCTTGTGATGCCTAATTTTTACTTAGCAAGGACACGGCCTTCCAAATTCCTCAGTTTGTTGTTTACCTTCTACAACAACAACAACAACTTAGGTCTTTTATCCCAAAATTTGGGGTCAGTCATATGAAAGATAAATAATGAAGTAGGAAAAAAAAAGAAAAAAAAAAAAACGATTTAGACGGTATTCTCGCATCTTATTTATAGTTGAACCGACTCCCAATTTATTACGTATATCGTCATTTCTAATTCTATCATTTTTAGTTTTGTCACACATCCACTTAAACATTCGTATTTCAGTTACAACCATTTTTTGCTCTTGTTGCTGTTTAATAACCCAACATTTAGTATCATATAATAGAACAGGTCTTACTGCGATCCTATAGAATTTTCCCTTTAAATGTAATGGCATCGTGCGATCACAGAACACTCCGGATGTCTTTCTCCATTTCATCCAACCCGCTTGAATTCTATTATTGACATCCTCATCTATATTGTCATTATTTTGGATGATGAAACCAAGATATCTAAACCGTTCGTTTTTTTGGACTTCTCTTCCTTCTAATTTTATCGTTTCTTCATTATTCTGATGGTTGTCACTAAACTTACACCTCATATACTCAGCCTTAGATCTACTCAATCTAAATCCTTTAGATTCTAATGTGTCCCTCTATAACTTTAATTTAGTACTGATCCCCTCTTTAATTTCATCAACCAAAACTATATCATCTGCGAATAGCATACACCATGGTATTTCATCTTGAATATTTTTGATGATTTCATCTATCACTACTGCAAATAGTAAGAGATTCGATGTCAAACCTTAATGGAGACCAATGTTAATAGGAAAGCTATCACTCAGCGCCTCACAAGCTCTTACATTGGTCACAACTCCTTCAACATATCCTTATAAGGTTAATGTATTTCAAAGAGATCCTTTTCTTCATGAGCGCCCACCACAACACGTTTCTGGGGATCCTATCATATGCTTTCTCAAGGTCAATGAATACCATATGTAGATTTCTTTTTTACGCTCTAAATGTCTCCATCAATTGTCTTAGGAAGTGAATTATTTTAGTGGTGGATCGTTCTGGCATAAATCCGAATTAATTTTGAAACACACTTATCTCTCGTCTCAATCTATGTTCTAACACTTTCTTCCATAACTTCATCGTATGACTCATGAGTTTAATTCCTCTATAATTGAAGCAATCTTGTATATCCCTTTTATTCTTATATAGCGGGACAATTGTGCTCTCTCTCCATGGGTAGGATATTTTCTTTGTTTGTCAAATTTTGTTAAAAAGAGTCATTAACATTGTTACTCCGAATTCTCCTAAACATTTTCACACTTCGATAGGGATGTCATCAAGTCCTATAACTTTGTTATTTCCCATTCTCTTTATAGCTTCCTTTAATTCATGGTGGCGAATTTTACGTTTAAAATCTCTATTAATCTCCTCTATAGATATCTCTACATTTTCTATATTTACTGTACTCTCAACATTAAATAAGTTATTAAAATATTCCCTCCACCTATTTCTTATATCCTCGTTTCTTACAAGTGTACTATTTGTTTCACTCTTAATACATCTAATCTCATTTAAATCTTGTCCTTTCCTCTCTCTTAGTTTGACAATTTTATAGATCTCTCTCTCCCCGTCTCGAGTCTCGAGTCTCGAGTCTCGAGTCTTTTGTACAATTCGTTATACACTTTACTCTTTGATTCATGGATAATTTTTTTTACGTTTTTTTTTGTCTTTTTGTATTTTTCATAAATCTCGCTACTACTATCATTTTTAAGATTCCTATAGCACTCTTTTTTTATTCGGATCGTGGTTTCTATTTCTTTATATTCCCACCACTATGACTCTTTGCCTCTTGGAGCCCCGCCCTTGGATACTCCAAAAACCTCTCTACCTATGCTTTTAATATAATTAGACATATCATTTTACATTATTTATGAGTTATCATTAACAGACCAATTTGTTACTCTAATTACTAAAAAATCGTCACATTTTCCTTTTTAGATTCAACTACTTAATTCTTGGCTCCATATATGTTTGACATTGCTTTTGTCATTTAGGCACTTATACATCTAAAAACTAAGAGTCTCATGGGCTTTATTGCTGGCATGGAATGAGACAAAGGACATCAGTCTACCAAAGTATGACATCTCTTTCTATTTGCAATTGCAATGTATCTTGCATTGAGTCCTTATGTGAAGCTTACAAAATGATAATCTACATAATTCTAAATATCATCTTTGGTAATAAAGCAGTCTATGTTCAATTCTTTGCCAAACTATTTACAAAAGCTCAGTTGGTTTCTTCCCTGAAACATCCTGTGATTACCCTTCTTCCATACAATCAAGCCACCAAGAGTACTTTAGAATCAAATAGCTGAGCTGAGTTGTAGAGCCCCACCAAGACCATAACTGAGTTGCGGACTCTGCAGTAAACCCATCAAAATGTTATGCTTGAAAGAAAGCGCTGCAAGAGAATGTCTTACTGCATGCTAACGTAGCAAATCTGATTGGGCAGTTATGACACCGTGAGTGCCAATGCCAATGTCTCACTTATGACTATCATAATTCTAATCTGATTGTGAGCCCCTTCCCCACAACATTGTAATCTGTATTGTGTGGCCGAAGATAGTAGCTCAATGTCCAAAGTGACAGGAACCCATAACTGACTCTGGTCTTAGGTTCAGGATTTAGAGGGTTAGTGGTTGAATGTGGTGTTCAAAAAGGGGGCTATAATTCCAGTTATCTGTTATCCTTAGTCAGTGGGGTGAATTGGTTTTTTCTGATGTTAATCGTTACAACGGCCAAACCAGGTCAGGTTTTCCGTATTTGCCTATGGTGCTAATGTGTTTAATTTTGCTTCATTCTGTCATATAAGGGGATGATTGATGCAGGTTTGTTGGTTAAATATTGATCATGCCTAGGTACGCTAATTCAATCTCTGCAACATGCACAGACACATTGTAAAGGCAAACTTATTCATCAAACCGTTACTGCATGAAGCTAACACACACACGCACAGAGGATCAGTAAAAGCCACACTTAGATTTAGCTGGTTTTGAAGTGGAGTTTTATTGATTATATACTAATAGGGGTTTTTCTTTTTGATGATGTTTAGGTTGGAAAACATGATAAAACAAGACCTGATTGAAAAACAACAGGATCAGCCCTGTGCACATACAAACCTATGCAATTTCTCAGCTTTCCGAGCACTTTTTCCAAGTAAAATGCGTGCACGGGGATTTATACTTTTGCATTTTAGCCAGACCATTTTGGAGTACTTCGCCTGAAGAGAAAGTAGGAAAAAGGTTCAAACATACTGTTGCAGCTGAGATCATATCATGTCGTGGTTGTAGCTGTAGTAATATTGACCTGGCATAGCTGATACTTGAAAGAACTTGTTGATGTGTTTAAGAAAGACATGATCAACAGTAAATATGAAAAGAAGGCTGAAGGGCTATAATGGCTAATGTCGTAGAATTGCAGCTTTCATGGAGATTTCATATCTGTATTGGTAATGGCTGTGGCTAATATCGTTGCAGAAAATAATGCTCTTCTTCTTTGCAGGTTTCAAGTTTGGGCTACAGGGGGATGTCTGATCGGATGCTACTGCAGTCAGCCAATGGAACAATATGATTCCCTTGCAGTAATATTTGTCCTTTTCTTTTTAGTGATAATGCTTTGCTTGTTGACATACAAAACAGAGTGATTGTCTAAATGTGATATTCCCTAACACCAGAGAACGAAATAAAAGATCTTGTTATTCTTTGTTTGTGCTGAGTTTGGTATTACCATGTATGATTTTCATGGTTGCTAAGAAGATGCAAGTAAAAGAAGTGACATTGTTGTATTTCATGATGGGAAGCGTGGGCGGGGGAGGGCTTGTTTTGGATTCCCTAGATTTAGTTTCATTATAACACATGGTGTCTCGAAGAGCGGACTTGGCGCAATGGTGGAGTCTCTCCATTATGTCCCGGAGGTTCGGGTTCGAATCCCACCTCTCCTTACAAAAAAAAAAAAAAAAAAAAGCAAGGGGAAGGTTGTCTAGATATTCCTTTCCTAGAGCCCATAACGTGGAAGTTTCTGCACTGGATACGCCCTATAACACATGGTGTCTATTAAAAAGTTAAAGGGGAATGAAGTTGTATGCTTTGAACATAAAGTAGGATTATATTTCTTTTGCTTTAGTTATTTTTTGCCATTTCATTTGAAATAAGACCTTTGAAGGGGTGAAAGCAGCTTTTATGATAGGGGAGCTGGTCAAGTCAATGGGAATCATTTTCAATACACAACATGAATTACTTGTATGAAGTTTAGAGTTTATTTTGGTATATTAGTAGCCTTTGATTTTTCTGAAGTCTTCATGGTAGTCATCATGTGTGGTGTTGACTTTCTTAATATCAAGGTTGTTGATTTCATCTCCAAGAAAACAGATAGTTATAACATTTATGCAGAAATATATGCATATTT
>JBAMMX010000023.1:11911794-11955150 GCA_037126225.1 Dillenia turbinata | reverse complement strand
AAAATTACTTTTCATGAAATTTACTTATGGAAAATTTTATTTTCTCTTTAGATTAAGGAGAAACTTTCATTTTGAGAATGTTTTTATTGTATTCATATTTTCCTTTTGCATTAGAAAAAAAGAAGGAGCTTGTCTGGCAATAATTTTTTTTTTTTCCATATTCTATATTATTTATTATTTTCTTGACTTTTTTCCTTACCTCTGGTTTTTGCTAAAATAGTAACTATTCGCTTTATTTTGTCACATCCACATAAGCGAAGTATGGTATAATTTTTCAGAAATTAAAATGAGACCCAATTTTTGGATATATCTCAATAGGTAAACTGAGAAAGAATTTGAAACCAAAAGCCCTCTAGAACAAACTCGCGGTTGTGATGATAGTGCTCTGTTTCGAATTATCATCACAATTCCTAACCTCAATTCTAAGTCCGATATTCATAGTGACAAAAGGAATTTTCCTATAATGAAATTTTCATTCCCTCTAACAAATATTTAGTTTCTCCTCACCCCTCCATATGAATATACGTACAATCAAACTCAATTTCATAGAAAAGTTATTTCTTTAATTGAATGCACGTTAATCAAGAACATGGGAGAGTATGTTTTAGGAAGTTATAGGATAGCAGGAGTTATCAGTTATCCAATACACCAAATTTTAGAAATTTTTAACTTTGGTAAAATGTCCTAGTGGACACATATTTACCTATATTTCTCACTTGCAAAGGAGCATTTTACGTACGGCTCACTATATCACAACTCATGCAATCTACCACATCACCTACTGGACTTTCATACGAGTGGACGTCGTGCGATTAATGAGTATACCTCTAAACCAAGACTTCTCGATGTACTTGTTAGGATGATAGAGAACACCGATTAAAATCTTAGAAAAAGAACTGAGAACATACCCAAACTCAATCATAATTACATCCATCGATCCACTTTTCTCATCGAAAGTGATTTTCAATAATTACCCGATTGTCCATTCACTATTATATTTGAATTCCAACTGGATAAACATAACGGGTCGGTCGGTGAATACTACACAATAATGTAATGTCGATTGATTTTCTTTTTCCCAAACTCGAATCTCTTAGCCTTGATTTTTGCACTTTTCCTAGACCTTCTCTTTAGACTTCTGGTTGTCTTTTGGGCTATAAGTAAACAGATGAAGTAGTAACAAGCTGAACCAAGATCTCGAGAAAATAGCCAAAATTAATAAAGGTATAAGAGATCCCACCCAATGAATCTCGGGTCTCACACGGTAGGGTTCGGAGTTTAAAAATTAGATCATCGTTTCATGTAGTATAGTTCCCATTATCCCTAGTTGATCTTGTCACACATAGTATGGAAACACGTGTCATAGTGTTATTCTCTCATCTCTCAAAAGGGCTTAAGTCAGATTTCTTTAACATTGTACAAGTATGAGACTCGGTCTACCCCTTAAGACTTTATCCGAGAGATCTCGACGATATCACTATGTCGCACCGGATGATATCGAGATCTCAAATTTGAGTACTTTTAGGCAATATGGATGTGGGTATGTCCATGTCGGTCATATCACATATGAGCCTTATCTGGACATGACTTCTCTCAAAGTCTCTTACAACTAGAAATCGTCTCATCCCCGCTCACTTAGGGCTAGAAGTGATCGTTCGTGTGAGAGATTAGAGTCATGTCTACAGTCGTATCTTTTAATCACGCACAAATATATATATGACTAGAAAAATAAGTGCATTAGTAAAATCTAACTCATGGAATAATGTATATATAAAGGTAATAAAATCAACATTGTCAATACGGTACATAATGAGAAATATCCAAGCCTACACAAACCCAATAACTTTCCATGTCCTATGACAGAGTATCTAGTAATGATTTTAGTGAAGGGGTCAACCCCCATGCTTGAATATAGAAATGTACTTAATGGTTAATTCACCCTTCTCGATGATGTCTCTTCCTGATTATATACGGTGTCAATGTGTTTGATCTTACTATGATCTTAGGGTCTCGAGTGCTACGATAGCGACTTTGATTATCACGATAGATTATCTTTGGCCTCCCACTATCCGCACAATCCTAAGTCATCCAAAAGTTTTCGGAGCCAAACACTCTTTGAATTGCATCTGAGCAAACTCTGAACTTAGCCTCCATCATAGATAAAGTTATCACAGTTGCTTCTTTCTGTACTACAAGAGATGACATAAATATTGAGCAAGAAAGCCAAAACACAGTGTTGATTTGTGTTTATCCTAAGATCACCGTATCAATCGGCGTGCGAATATCCCATAAGGCCTAAATTGTCTCCCCAAGTAATACAAACGAGAAACTCATAGTTCCCTTGAGATATCTAAAATTCTTTTGCCGCTTTCAGTGACCCCTTCGAGTTTGATTGATATCTACTCTGGACAAACTATATAACAAATAACAGTCGTGTATACAACTTATCTAACGCCATTAGAGTTCCCACTATTGGAGTAAGGGACTTTACTCATTTCCCTCATTTCTTCTTGAGTTTTGGGCACATATTAGACTCAAATTTGTCCCACTGGTGATATAATAAAGTCCCCGATCTTAGAAATTTGAATATAGGAGAGAAAGTCTCCCTATAATCAATGTCCTTTGTCTGATGTGACCTGTGCTCCGAGCAGACCTTGTATCTCTTTATCGATCCATAGGCTCTGCTCTGATTTTGAGAACCTACTTGTTTCGGTTATTTTGTATTTACCGGAGGTAAGTCAACTAGGTCTCGAGACAGATTCAATCTCATGGATGATTCCTTTTCCCCCTACACTGGCCTTTAACCATTGGTCCTTCCACCCAGGACCCTTGAGCCACCTCTTAAAATGTCTTGGGCTCTTATCATATTTAGGAGTCACAATGAGATTTCATCTTTATTCGGGCACTATGATAAAGTACATGTCCTAGACTACTCCTACGAGGAGGGGGCCTCCTCCTTCCCAATGGACCACTCCCTTTAGGACCAAAGTCGTAATAGGCTCTTGAGTCTTGCCTATCTTTGGGCTTAGCTAAGCCGTTGGCTCATCCATCTCATAGAAGATATAATTCAGTTCGATTTTTCCTCTCTTTCGGAAATCATTCTCAAAAACGTGGAATCATGAGATTCAATCTGATGTGATGTCATCTGAATGCATATCTAGGAACACATGTGTACTGGAAAGTTGAGTATCTTATAAAGATACACTTCTTTCCTCATTAGGCCTAACTTATTATACGGATCCATGGAATTGTGAGCATACGTCGCCCGCCTTCCTTGGCCTCAAATGGTTAAGGTCGGGATGCCTTATTATCCGAGCTTGTATGGGATCTTGACTACTCAGTTTGTTGGAACACGGTTAGGATGTAGGCTGCAATCCCAATACATCTCCCAAATGAGAAATTGACAAATTCAGTGCCCTGCATTATAAACCTCCACTATTTCCCAGAGAGTCGTATTCCTTCTCGGCTACTCCATTCATTTGAGGCCCCATGAAATAGTTAACTATCTCATAATACCCTTATGAAATAAAGCTCTTTAAACTACTCAAAATAGATACTCGCACCACCCGATCAATTAAATGGTTTTCACCCTCAAATCTAGCCCGACTCTACTGTCTCCAGCAGTAGACCTTTAAAACGTTCTACAATGCCCAGAGCTTGTCTTGAATCGAATAAATGTAATCAAAACACGTGTAATCGTCTATGAATGAATAAAGTACATAGCTCTATTTCAACCTCTCGCATTCATGGGTCCACTAAATATCAAGTGGACTAATATGTAGTCTCGACTCTCATTATTTTTATAAATGGTCTCCTCGTAACTTTGCCGGCTATGAGAACTCACACAAAGCACCTCGACCCTAGTTAGTGGGCCCAATAAGCCATTCACAGCTGGGCGATTCATCATCTCTTGTCCTATGTAGCCAAGTCTACCATACCCAATATTAACATCTTCCCGACTATATTGTTAGATGCAAAGATAATATGAGATAGATGAGAAATATCATTAAATGAAACCATATCCTAGTACATGAAGTCCGTAAGCGGACTAAAGTAGAACATATTGAAGCATCATTAGAAATTGAAACACTAGGTTTCTCGGCCAGAGTAGAATATCCTAAACGATCAAGACAAAAGTACGAGATATGAGATTGTCGAATCTCGGGAGTATACAAAACATACGTATAAATATAAAATTTGGTTGCCATAACATCGGCTTATATGTACCAATCCCTCTCATAGCTACAAATGCTCCATTCCTCATATATATTTCTCGCATGAGGAATCGAGTGTTTGAACTCTATATCGTGCTCCTATCGTGAGCCTACATGGTCGATGGCTTTTGAGTTTACAATCCTGAGAGAAGTCGTAAGCATTCCTGATGGTGTCATGAGAGCTGGCCCCCATGTAAAGAAGAAAAGATATATCTTTTGCTGCATACACTCGCGTGCTTAATACCCAAATTTGCCACACATTTAGCACTATGAACCTTACTCTTATCAAGCTCTTTCTTCTTGCACTTTTTGTCCTTTATCGTTGGTCTTGTAAGATGGCTTCTTCTTGCAGTGACCTTTGGCTTTCTTGTTATACTTACGCCACTTGTGCTTGGTACCTCGGGTATCCTTACTCGACTCCGCCATATAAGCATAACCTCATGAGACTTAGCCACCTCTGGTGCTCCTCCTCGAGCTCATAATGCCTGTCACATCCACGAAAGTCTCACAGACTCTCTTAGTGTGTGTGAGATACGTCTTAACAACCTTTTAGGAGTCGGTAGAGACTAGATTACTCCCAATACCTAAAGCTTATTAAATAGGTGGCTTCCCTATGTTTTTCAAAGAGGTAATTATACCGACCATGCATTAGATCTTTGCTTCGTGGTATGATCCGGCATCTTCTTATAAGTAATGAATTTATAGGTCCATCCTTAACTTAGGAGCTGATCGGGAGGCAAAAATACTCACAGAGAAAACTAGACCCGATATCGCAATAGGATCTGCTCATAAACTAGGATCATATCTTCATGCCTGGTGCTTTCCGGGAAGGATTGCTCTAACTTGGCTATCCTTTTTCTTCCATGCACGAACGCTTCTGATCTCTCGTCTTGCCTAAAGCATGGTACCATCCGGGGTCCCTCATCTCATGCTATACAATCTCCATAAGTTCCTATTCCTCAAAGACAAATTGAACCTTCCGATGTCCAAACTCTCCTGGTAATTGCCCCATTCAGAATTTGTCTCCCTTTATGAGATCAAATACAATAGTTTTGTAGCGTCACAATCTCTGTCATATAGAAAAAGAGATATTAGTGAAATGATAATTAATCTCACAATTTTGTGCACTCTACGATTCAAAAATTTTAAATAATTTAAGTATAGACTCAAAAGTGACGTATGAGTCAATGGACATCATACACCACAATCTTGGTTAGCATGTTACCATTCGGGCTTGAATTTGACATACAAAAACCGACATTTAGTCACATTTAATGGCATGAGACCCTGGGAGAAAATGAAAAATTTCATTCCAGTAAAGCTTGACGTGTTGTCGGAGGGTCCACATTCCGCCACGCATCCGCCACGTCCTTTGTGACGTAGCCTACACGCGTCGGATGTGCAGGTCTAGCACTCATGCTCACGTGCGTGCCGGAGTCGCCTCCCCCAGGTTGGGATCACGGGTTGGAGCCAGTTGGGTTGGGGCTCCAACTGGACACAGGCTTTGGTCATCTCCTGCCTCATCGCGTGGCAGAAGCAAGCGCCCATGATCTGCTTTGTCATGCTTCTTCATGCACATAAGCCTCACAAACTCACAACCGAACTCGGGTATTCTTCGCCAGCCGGGTCTACAACTAGGTCCTTATGCTTTTTGGCCACCTTTTTGCATGGTTTTCAATTAAAAAGTGTAATTTAGACATCCTCCATCATCCTAAGCTTCGATTTAGGAGGAATCAAGCCTAATCTTGGTGAATTAAAATTTCAAACTCTTGGCCCTTCCCGGCCATTTTCGAAACTCCATTTTTGGCCACCAAAGAACTTCAATAACATATGCAGAATGTGAGATCAAGAACGTAAAAGCAGATAAACCATTTTCATAGATGAAAACATCTTACATACTCAATCGATCTAAGGTTTTATTATCTCGGTCACTATTCATGACTGAAAAATTCGACTAGAATTTTCAAGAACTAAATTTACTCAAAAAATTATGAAAAAATTATATTTTTGATTTACAATTCATAGGTAACATTGGTTATTTTAGATTCATGAAACTAATTGAAGTGATTGAATCCCTAAATTTTTATCTTGCATTTTTATACCCCAAGATATTCAAAAAATTATTTTAATAAATTTAACGTGTTTTAATACCCATGTTAGATTTATTTGTCATATCCTTAAACGAAGTGTAGTGTAATTTTCAAAAAATTAAATAGGTTGATTTTTAGATGTCCCTGAATGAGTAAAGCCTTGGAAAACTTAGAGCTATAAACCCTCTTGAGACAAAAACTCCATGATCAGGATGATCATCACACAAATCAAATTATCACTATGAATTCTTCGCGTCTCAATTCTAAATTCAGTGTTCACAATGTTGAAAGAAATATTTTGTACAATCCGACGAAATTTCACAGAGGAAGTTATTTCTTCAATTGAATGCACGTTAAATCAAGAACATGGGAGAGTCAGTTTTAGGAAATTATGGGATATTAGGATCCCGTTATCCCATTTTCAAATTTTAAATTTTAACTGTTAAGTGGGCATATTTACCTACGTAACTAAATATTGGCATAAATTTGCCATTGTGTGGTACGGAAGATGATTTGCCTTTTGCATACAAAGAATGTGATCCTGTGAATGATTTAATTTTCATTTACAAAAATTTAAAAGTTTAATTATGCTATTAATTGCGTTTTTTTTTTTTTTTTTTTTTATTTGCGGGAACCTTTTCTCATGAGAACTAAATCTCCCAACAAGCACAACAATTGGATGGACGAGATCATTGATCGAACGTAATTCTCATTTATCTATAATTATATAGAGATTATTTTTTCTTCACAGTCTAACTTTAAGGGGTGCTCAGTATAATTTTTAAACCATGACAACTGATCAAACTTCAGTTGATAATTCAGAAGTTGCGAAAAGTTCTTCGTAGAATAATTTTAACTCTTCGAAAGCTACTTTGTCCATTTTTCTTTTTTTACTTTGCAATCTTACATTGACAACAAATGCGAAAGTTGGATATTTGATCAATTATTTTTTTTTTATTAAGATAGAATTATTTAAATTATTATTACTATAATATATTTGAATTAATTGATTGTCTTTTTTTAATAGTTATAAAAATTATCTTTTCTTATAAAGTTATGGATTTTGCATGATTTGCCTCAATTTTTTTGTACATTTATTTGAATTAGTTATTTCTAAAATAAATATTATGTTTATTAATTTTATACTTTAATATATGGTAATAATATAAAAGAAATATTTTAAAGATAAAATAAATTTAATTAATATAAATTTATTTGTACAGTCATTTCTTATAAAATTATTGTTGTCAGAACCACAGTCAAATATTAACATCAATTAAGAAAAGCTATCAGTGATTGTTGTTTGATAGCCATCAGTCATATCTAAAACCAATGCCCGTCTTAAATTCACGAGTCTCATATCGAATAAAAATAAAATAAAATCAATAAAATAAACATATGCCAAAAGAAAAAGGATTTTATAACTATCCCGTTATTCAATTTGTATCACTAGTTTGTGTTAGAAAAAATAAATATGCACATTATAGTAAGAAATTGAGTGGAAGCAACCTTAGAATTGAAATGAGAACATATCTACATAGGGATTCTTTTCAAATATGAATGAAACATCAAATAAATTACCGTGAACTAGGCCCTGCTGGATTTTAACATCAACCAAACACAAATTATTAATCGAATTCGAAAAAGAAAAAAATAAGCAAAACTAAAAATTACCAAGCTTTCCACGAGAAGAATTTTAAACTAAAACTTTTTGGCTTATTCTGTAGAAATTGACTTGAGAAAGTGCACAAACTCAGATGTGTACTCATTGTCCCCCTGTTCAACTTGCAGCCTCTTATGAGTCCATAGAGCTACCATTGAAGCCAGCATGTGATCCTTTTTTTTTTAAAAAAAAGAGAGTTGAGCTCAAAAATCATTTCACATGTATGTGAATTGAATTTCAACAAATAATTGAAGTTTACTGATAGATTACACAATAACTCGATTTTATATGGTAAGTGTATGCATTATATAAGATTATGTCTTGATGCTCAATAATGGGTTCAATATGAAATGAAGTAATATTTTATAGTAACATAATTTAAAACTTGTTTTTCTACATTATTTCAAAAATATTCAAAATAAGTAACATAGACGACATATATTCCTGATTTTAAAAAGAACAAGACACAATCTTTCTACTTCAACCGAGACTATGGCCATACGATAGATGAATGTCAAACTTAAAGATGAGCTTCAGAGTTCTCGTTCCAAAGCATCAACTTCAAAGGTTATAAGTGCGAAAGGAAGGTCTCCCTTCTTGAGGCCCACATAATGCGAGGTGAGAAACGAGCAAGGTGAACAACCAACTCTCAGGAGATACCCGTAGTTGACCCGGATGGAGTGATTTTCCAAGTACAAAGTTAGTACGATCTTACTGACGCTTATCTCCCGACTCATATCTTGATGGAATTACATGGCCAGAGGACATGCCCGATAGAATAAAATTTGGGTAGATAGTGGCCCCAATTTTCATAAGGCTAGTTATCCAAACTCGGCGTCCCGAAAGAAGTCCTCACTACGCCTGCGAGCAACCCAAAATGAAAGAAACCAATGATAGGTTTTATGAACGGTGATGACCTCCTTGGGTCGATCCGAGACCAACATGATTCCCTCGTCATCACTACAAAGATTGGATAGTACGGAGTGAGAAAATCTTTATAGACAGAGCGAGGCTACACTTCCTCAATTGGAACGATTTCGGTACATGGGCTTCGCTCAACGCACCTATATTTTCATCCTTAGGACCCTTCTGAGGACTCCCCGGAAAATAAATATGCCACTGAGGTACCATTTTGCTTCCCATTTCTCTCGGGATCCCACCTAATCATGCAACACCACAACGATATTCAAGGTGTGGTCAAAGCGCACTCGTTCTATAACTTTATCTTGGGTCGGCCCGCCTTAAACATCTTGGAAGTGCTATTGAGCACGAGACATATAAAAGTCAAATTCAAGACCTCTACTGAGTATCGAACACCCCTGTGATCCAGACTCTCTAACAAACTCTTTTAAGCTAATCCTGAATCTCTCTCTATTACGATTACTTCCGTAGAACTATTGGTCAAATAACTCATACAATCTAGTCTTACTCTGGTTTCCCATGGGTATCCTATGATTATCTCGGCGGGAAGATTTACATTATCATTCTCTTGCATCAATAACATATCAAAAATAAAGGATATATCTCCCCTCGGTAGGTATGGCCATTCTACCAAGTAAGCGTACCGACAACAAGGGATATATCTCGCCCTTCGTTATGTACGACCCACTTACCTACCGAGCAAATATACCAATAACAAGGGATATCTCCCCATTGGTTAGGACAAACCAACTCTACCAAGTTAATGTACTGACAACAAGAGATATATCTCCCCACCAAGTAGGTATGACCCACTCTACCAAGCCAACGTACTAATAACAAGGGATACATCTCCCTACCGGGGTAGGTACGGTCCACTTTATCGAACGAACGAACCAAGGATATATCTCCTCAAGGGTATACATATGGAATGCTACTGGTACTGAAAGTCTACACGATTGCTTGTGATGAAATGATCGAACTTATTCATTAATCTCCTTAGGACGAAAGCATAAAAAAAGAAGAGAGAAAGGAAAAAAACTAAGAGAATAGAGGCCACAATCAAGAAAGAGTAGAAGATGGAAGAATCTGGGACTCCAAATTAGCTTGAGGTGCATCAGCCACAACATGTTCACTCATGGTTGTCCAAAAAAACTCCATTGGGAACAATGACAAGTTGCAATTAAGCACTTCAGGACTAGTCCTATCCATTTCTAGAGGCATAGCCCCCGAAAGCCTTGTACGATGAATAATCACCTTAGCGCATCGAAGCTTCTCTCCCCACTTGTGTTGAGCATGCAAATGCTGGTCGATAGTCCTCGTGATGGTCTCCCCTAGTTCCATTATTTTCTAGTCACGCATTCAGAGCTCGGTCACGCATCTTGGCCAACCTCTGCATAGTTTGCAGACGCACCTCTTGAACCCTGGACTCATCCTTTAACTCCTCGTACCTTTTGGAAACCACCTCACATTGTTGAAGCGCTACATCCTACTTGGCTTTCAGCTTTCCATCTCTTTGTTTCGAGCTTCCAAACAGCTGTAGTGCCTTTTCTACCTCATTCTCCTTCACCCTCTGTAGTAAAGGATCCTGCAACTGAGACACCTCTGCACCCGTCTAATCGGCTTAGTACCTCAGATGGCCTATCGTTTGCTTTCTCCATGGCCTTTGAAACTCTACCAAAATGATGGTCTGCACAAAACGAGAAGCATTACATACAAAATATAGGTATACAAATAAACACGTCCCGAGACGAACATATCGTGAGCCCCGAAGACATAATAGCCTCATCCCCCTACTTTAGAGATAGCTTATTCAGCTCTAAATTGGAACGATGAAAATCAACCCGCTTTGCTATCTTCCTCACCTCACTGCCATCAACATAACTATAACGATGGTCGCCTATGTTAATCGTTATAGTCTCTCGTTCCTTTGTCCCCGCCATCCATCAAAGGACAAAATAGGAATAGAAGGAGGAATTGCAATTCTCTCGGACATCTTTTGTTTGCCCAATATCAAGGGAACATCAGAAGAAAACCCTACACCAGGCGACCCAATCATCTTTGGAGGGACCCCTTCCGGGTCCCAAGTATTCTCTCTTTTTTCCTCTCCTCCCAACTCATGGCCCTCGAGAAGTCGACCCGAGATCTCATCATCTCCTTCTTCCTCTCCTTGCTCAGCATCCTCATCATCTGGCCCAATACCTTCCGGATATTCCATTTGGACCTCCGTTCTTTCTTGAGATTCGGACACGAATTCCTTGGTCCTAACAAACCTCGGTGTAGCCGGAGGACCTTGCTCTTCATTCCCTCGCAACTTAACCGACGAACTCGACTATTGAACTCTCCTCTTCTTTCGTATCAAGGATGAAATAAAGGGCAATGTCGCACCAACATCGAGATGTGCTCTTTGCTTTGGTAGCCCGCTTTTCGATCTGAGCCTCATTCGTTTGTTTGATGTAATCTCCTTCAAATCTTCTTCCTTAGGAGAATCAAGGACATCTACAAGATCCTTCTTCTCAAATAAGAGAGATCTCTCAATCTTCCTCTTCTCTCTCAATAGCAAACCTGCTAAAGCTAGTATTTTGTTATCTAAAAGGGTTTCCACCAAAATGCACCAATCCATGGCATTGCAGAAGCCACCAACTAAGCAAACAAATCTTGAATGATAGTAAGGCTAAGGAATCTTTAAACCTAGAAGTGGTTCCTCACAAGGCCCCAAAAGAATAGGTATCAAATCTTTGTTCAAGAACACCACAAAGAAGTATTTTTGCATCCAACTCTTGTCGATATTCTTCTTATACAAAAACCGCCAGTCAGACTTTGACCTAGTCTGCAGATAAACCACCCTTCAGTGGGCCACCACGAGAACACCGCTTAAGAGAGAAAATAGACGCCAAGATGTTGAAATTGAAGCGAAGACGACAGAAGCTCATCAATGACATCACTGCTACCACCAGGCGCTAAACACTGGGAATCAACATCATCGGAAAAATATTCTAACTGAGCAAGACTTTGACCAATACGCCCATGTATGGCACCTTCAATTTCGTATTTGACATATTGTTTATACATTAGAACGTGTGTTTCCAACGCTTTATTGGCCTTGTCCTCATTAATGGCCGACTAGAGGATATAATCGTCCCCTAACAGCATGTTGTTCTGGACTTCTCATAGTTCTTTGTTAAACTTGAACTATTTGGCTTTGGATTTAACCGTTTGTGATTGAACTAATACAATTTGTTTCAAGTGTGCAATAATTAGTAATGCACAATTTTGGTATGCATCATTATCCTGTCTACCTAGGAGTTGTTTAAGGTAGTGTTTGGTTGTCTCATTGTGGTTGTTAGCTATTTTCGAAAATATGCATCTCCACAAGAAGGAGTGTGTCTCAATTTGAAAAGGTTAGCATCATACCATATGATCTTATGCAAACACTATTTTTATCTGAGGTATCTTTTTTCTGGCAACGTGAACAAGTGAAATGTGCGGTATCTTCTTCAATGTGATTGGGTCCATTGATTTCCATTCTTAAAATCTCTTAAATCTTGGTCTTCTCGGATGGATTTTTTTGGACAGCTATTTCTTTGGCAAGATACAACTTGGATGGATCGCTTTTCTTCTAACTTTTGTAGGGGAAGCCTATTTCCTTTAGTGAGGAAATATCTCATCACTTTGATACATAGAGTTCAGAAGTAGTTCTCTAGTTTCAAAGCTACTGAATTATTTTGTTTGTATCGGTATAACAATCTGTTGAAAAGATCATGGGGACACACTTTCCAAATTTGGAAAGGCAATAGACAACAAATTTATCAGTTTTTTTTTCTTCATCTTAATTGATGATCTCATTGAAAACGAGAGTTTATGCAAATGGTTTTAGAGATCAAGCCCATTAATTCTTGTTGTCTAAATCTTGTGATAAGCTTGAGAAACAGGAGAGGTTTTCCTGCTTGGCTGCTTTTTGTTTCAATGCCTCTTGTATCGAAAAATAGTGTTTGCTACCTGGTTACATTACTTGCGGGTAATTTTTTACACTGAAAAATTGGACACCAGCAGGAGCAGCACACTTGTTAGCATGGGAGTCTGTCTTTTATGTTTAACTGGCAAAGTGACTCTCATAAAAAGATTATAAAGAGGTTTTTTAGGTTGAATTTGTATATCCTTAGCCACCTCTACGTTTGAAATTCAAACAAACTAGGTCTAGAGGCCCAAGTTAAAATATGTCTTAGCCTATTTTTTGGGCTCAACCCAAAATGAATATGGTTCATTAGGGTGCTAGTTGTCTATAATAGATTAGTGGATCTAGAGAAACTAAATGTGGCAGAGAGTTTTTAATGAAGTTTGCATGAGGCTGTCCAGTGGTGAAGTAATGGAAGTGAGAACTTGCTCTGGAGGTGGAGATCAAGTGGCTTGTAGTAATGAATAGGAAGAAGGGTGAATTAGGAATGGGAGGAAAGTTTACACAGAGAGAGAGAAAGAGAGAGAAATAGATTGAGATTGAGATTGAGAAGGAGAAAGAGGGAGACAGAAAGAGACACTAGCAGAGAGTAAGCAGAATCAGAAAATTCTTGTTCCTCTTCGATTCTTACTCTATATGTACATTTTTAGAGTAGTTGTTACACAACCATTTTAACCATCTAAATTGAATATTGTTGCTCCCTAAACTAACTAACTAACTCTTGTTTGAAATGCAGTTATACTAGCCATTGGGTTTGAAACAATCCTTCCAGTTATTACAATTTCCCCCCTTTAAATATTATCCTTGTCCACAAGGATTGAAGTTAGGAAATTGTGCTTTAATGAATCTCATGTCTTCCCAAGTGGATTCCTTTGGACTGAGATTGACCCATTTGATTAGCCATTGAGTCACTGGTTCATTGTTTCTCAAGATCACTCTTCTTTTAACACTATATCAGGCTCAAATAATGCTTGTTTGTCAGGTCCTATTAGTGGCAAGTGTGGTATGACTGCTTATCCAGAACCAATCTTCTTTTTGAGCAGTGAAACATGGAACACCGGGTGGATTTTAGATCCTTGTGGTAGCTGTAATCTATATGCTACCTTTCCTATTTTAGCTATTATAGGGAAAGAACCATAAAACTTGGAAGATAGTTTGAGTTACCTTATAAGTTCAATAGATTGCTTTTGGTAAGGTTGAAGCTTGAGGTAGACAAGATCTCCTACTTGAAATTCCCTTTCTGATCTTCTTTTATCTGCATTGATTTTTATTATGTTCTGCACCTTAGACAAGTGGTCTCTTAAGATCTGCAACATAAATTGTCTATTCTTGACAAACTCTTCTGTTGTTGGATTGACACTGTCTAAGTAAGGTCCCATGGGAATCACTCTTGGCTTGTACCCATATAGTGCTTCAAAGGGTGAATTTTGTATGCTGGTGTGGAAACTGGTGTTGTACCACCATTTTGCCAGGCTTAACCACTGCATCCACTAGCCTAGTCTATCAGCAGTTATGCACCTTAGATAGCATTCGATGCATTGGTTGAGTCTATCACTTTGACCATCTGATTGTGGATGATAAGTATTGCTGAGATTCAGCTGGACACCCACTATTTTAAACAATTTTTGCCAGAAGAGACTAGTAAATACCTTATCCCTGTTTGACACAATGGAATCTGGCAATCCATGTAATTTGAATATATGAATCATAAACAATTAGGCTACTTTCAGAGCAGTGTAAGGGTGTTGTAGAGCTATAAAGTGGCTGAACTTTGTTAGCCCGTCAATCACCACTAGAATAGTGTCATACCCATAGGATTCAGATAGTCCTTCTATAAAGTCCATACTGATTTGGGACCATACTTGGGTAGGAATTGGTAATGGCTAAAGTAATCCTGGATAGGAAATATTTTCATGTTTGTTTCTCTAACAAATATCACATTCCTGCACATATTGGATTACTGTTGCCTTCATTGATGGCCAATAAAAGGTGGCTCTTATTCTTTCTAATGTTCCTTGCTTTCCTGTATGCCCTCCTATTGCTGAGCTATGCATTTACTTGATGATTTTAGTTTTCAATTGGCCTCCACTTCCAACATATATTCTTCTTTTGAACATCAGGATTCCTTCCTTACATTGGAAATCTGGTTTGCCTTTAGGATCAATGGTGAGCTGAGCTATGAGTTGCTGACATTCCTTATCTTCTTCGTAGCTGTGAATGACTTCTTTAAGCCAGTGGGGTAGTATTATTGAGATCACCATTATCACTCCATCTTGCTTTTTTTCTACCCCATCTCCCTTTCTTGATAATGCATTAGCAACTTTGTTCTCTGCCTATTTTTTATATTGAATCTCATAGTCTAATCCCAAAAGCTTGGTGAGCTATTTATGCTGTAGAATATGAGTTAGTTTCTGCTCCAGCAAGTATTTTAGATTTTAGTGATCTGTCCTTATGATAAAGTGGTAGCCTACCAAATAATGTTTCCACTTAGTTACTACCATATCCATTTCCATCAGTTCTTTCTCATAAGTGGACAGATCTTGGCTTCTTGTCCTTAGAGCTTTACTTATGTAAGCAATAGGTTACCCTTATTGCATAAGAACAGCTCCTCCTCATTTAGAACAGGCATCAGTTTCAATTATGAATGGCTTTGAAATATCAGGCAATCTCAGTACAGCGGCTGTGGTCATTGCAATTTTTAGCCGCCGGAAAGCTTTATCAGCAATTTTACTCTAGGAAAAGTTATTTTTCTTTAATAGATCATTCAGTGGTTTGGTTATAAGACCATAGTCCTTGACAAACCTTTTTTAATAATCTGTCATTGCTAGAAAACTTCTAAGAGCTTTAATAGATGTAGGGATTGGCCATGATACAATGCATTCAATTTTCTGGGGGTCCATCTTTACACCTAGGTCTGATACTATATGACCAAAGTACTCAACCTGAGATTGGGCAAATGTGCACTTAGAATGTTTGCCAAATAAATGATTTTTTCTGAGGATAAAAAGGACATCTTTGAGGTTCTGAACATGTGTGGAAAGGTCTAGACTATAAACTAGGATGTTATCAAAGAATACCAACACAAACTTTCTATGGTAGGGTGGGAGTATGTGGTTCATTCAAGATTGAAAAGTAGCTGGGGCATTTGTCAAACTAAAGGACATGACAAGAAATTCAAAGTGTCCATGATGGGTTTGAAATGTAGTCTTTTCTATGTCCCTAGGCCTGACTCTAATTTGGTAATATCCAGCCCTTAAATCAATCTTGGAAAACAATCGAGACCCATGTAGTTCATCCAATAACTCTTTATATTAGGAATTGGGTACCTGTCCTTGATGGTCATGTTGTTAAGTTGTCATTAATCCACACAAAACCTCCAAGTATTATCTTTTTTTTCACCAATAGCCCTGGAGAAGCAAAGGGACTGTTACTATGCCTAATGATGCCTGTCTGCAGCATTTCTTGTATCTGCTTTTCATTCTCAGCTTTCTATGGTAAGGATATCTGTAGGGTCTTATCTTAAAAGATTGTGTTAGCTTGAGTGGAATAGAGTGGTCATGAGAACTTATAGGAGGCAGTGAATTTGGGGTAGCAAACACATCTTTAAACTATTGAAGTAGTGTAGAAATAGGTGTAGGCAATGGTTTGTTATAGTCTCCAGTGGTCATGGAAAGAGTAGCACAACTTATCAGCTATTTTTTTTGAATTTCTTAGTAACTTTTCCCTTCACCAACTTCATTCTAGGATCCTCTGCCTTGCGAATTAAAATTATCTCTCTTTCTTCACTTACAACTTTAACTTGTAATTGTTTGAAATCAAATGTAATATGACTGCAATTGTACATCCAATTTACTCCTAGGATAATTCCCCACTCCCCTAAATTAATTATCCTTAGATCAAAGGAAAAATTATAGTGGCCTTGGGTATTCCATTTAACCCCTCTAATCTTGGTGTAGTTGCTTACTTGGTGACCATTGTAAGAATGGCATGCAGAGGCTTAGCTACTTTAGACTGCATTTAGCTACTTTAGACTGCATTCTAAGTTCTTCGATCAATGTTTGTTTTAAGAAGCTATTGGCGCTTCCTGTGTCCACTAATACAGATACAACCAGTCTATGCAATGTTCCTTGCAAATTTAAAGTTTTTTTATTCAATGAATTGAAAGAGCACATAGGGGTACCTCAACAACTTCCTTGGTTAGCTCCCCATTGGTCTCTGTAAATTCTGAATTCCCTTCTTTTTCTACTGTTATAATCAGGTTAAGGTGTCTGAACTTACATTGATGGCCTGGAATGTATTTTTCCCCATACCTAAAACATAGGTTGTTAACTCTTCTATACTGCATCTCTTGAGCTGAAATCTTGGGTGTTCTTTCTTGATTCTTGATCCCAACGTTATTTCTCCTAGATCCTAGCTCTTATTTGGATCCATATTTCTGTTTCTAGCCAATTCCAGGACTATTCTTGGAGAGTGGCTATCTCAAAAGCTTGAAATAAAGTGGTTGGTCTAAGCATCCTCAACATGGGTTTAATTTCCTCCCTTACCCCACTTATGAAACTGGAAATAAAATAGGATTCCGTTAACCTGGGGTTTTTCTACAAGATGATAGACCACAGTTCTTCAAATCTAGCTTGGTATTCTGCCATTGTTCCTTATTGCTGAAGTTTGTTAAATTCCTTAACTTCATCCTGCATTCCTTTGGTTTCAAAACGTTGGTTCAAGAGTTGAGAAACTTCTTCCCAACTCATCTCATTTTTAACTAGCTTTAAACCCTGATACCAAATTTCAGCTTTTCCTTCAAGATACATCTCAATGGTGTCTATCCAGGCATGTTTGGGAATCCGATACATAGCAAAGAACTTATTGCATTTGTGTAGCCACATTCTGGGATTCTCCCCTGAGAACAATGGGAGTTCAATCTTGGGGGGATTTGGCAAAATTCTATGATAAATGTACTCCCTTTTGGTTACATGAGATCCCAGTTCCATCCGCAGTCTTCCTTCACTAGGAGTAGGTAGTACAGGGGACTAAAAAATTTTTTCAGCATCTTGTTCGTCATTTTTTTCTTTGTTGAATAACTTCATAATTGATACAAAACGAGCATCTATAGTTGTCATGTAAGCTTCCATTTTTTGAGATTGCTCATCAATCTTTCAAATCAATCCTTATGGTTTTCTTGTATCTTTGCATCTTGCTTCTTGAATTGGTTGTCAACTGTTTTAGATCTAGTTCCTTCTGCCATGTTTTCAATCTAGGCCAAGGATTCAACTGCTCTGATACCAGATTTGTAACAGACCAGTGGTTATAGAGAGATTAAATGTGGAAGAGAGATTTTAATGTAGTTTGCACAAGGCAGTTTAGTGGTGAAGTAATGGAAGTGAGAACTTGCTCTAGAGGTAGAGTTTAAGTGGGTGGTAGTAATGAATAGGAAGAAGGGTGAATGAAGAATGGGAGGAAAGTTTACACAGGGAGAGAGAAAGAGAGAGAAAGAGATTGAGATTGAGAAGGAGAAAGAGGGAGACAGAAAGAGAGATTAGTAGAGGGTAAGCAAAACCAGAAAATCCTTGTTCCTTCTCTTTGATTCTTACACTATACGTACATCTTTAGAGTAGTTGTTACACAACTACTTTAACCATCTAAAATGAATATTGTTGCTTCCTAAACTAACTAACTGACTCTTGTTTGAAATGCAGCTATATTAGCCATTGGGTTTGAAATAATCCCTCCAGTTATTAAATTATCTCTCTCATGAACTCAGCCCATTTTCCTTTCTACATGCTACTGCTTAGGATTGTTTTCTTTTGAAACCTCAGTGCCACCTATGGTTCATTAGACTGCTAGTTATCCGAAACCGTCGTTTTCTTTCCAAACACCTTCACAACTCCACAATTCACATTGGAAATTGCGACTTGATCCTCACTCTCACTTGTAAAGTATAACTAGCACTTATAAAAGTTAGTTAGTTGTACTATTTGATTTGCAAATAGTGGATTAAAAACTTCAAGTGTCGTCTGGGAGTGAATGTATACCAAGAAGGTGGAACCTTTATAAATCCTTATGTCATTTTTTCTTTCTCTATTTTAAATTCTCTCAATTTCTTTGAATGTTAAACAACCTATTTACCCCCTCTAAATTATTAGATTCAAGTCTTCCATTATTAGTAGCACATGTGGGAGGACAAGCACAAACACTCTTTCATACACAAAACACAAAAGAAAGTTTCAAGTGTTGAAGGTTGAAAACTTTTATTAGTTTCTTAAAATCTAATAGACTACTACAAACATTTAGTTCTCATTCTATTTGAAAGTTTTCATCAGTGAAATTGAAATTTCTCTCTACAGTCATCAATTTATTTTTATTCACTTTATAACCTCGCAAGTTTTACTCTCTATCTTTCGGTGCGCTTTTGAGTTTCGACTTATAGATTTCATAGCATTCACTTACAACTACGAGATAATTAATGTAATTTTATCCCATAAAATTACTCAAGTTCATTGGATTACTCATATGATGTCATTTTGCAAATTAGTATCTATTCAATTTAACTTATCAAAAATTATAATTTTTGAATCTACCTTATTATTTTTATTTTAAAAGTATTTCTATAATTATAAATTGGCCAGGCTTGCCTACTTTTTGATACTAGATTATTATTTTGGTTTTAGTTTATATTATGAATTTTGTAATTATATTTATTATTTATGAATTTTTTAATCTAAATATCTATTTTAATAATTTTAATTAAATTGATATGTATGAGTTTACAAACGGAATCAAGTTATTCTTCTGCTCTCTGTAAGCCAAGCTTAGAAGAAAAAAAAATAATCCGCTAAAAAAATAAATTTAATTTGTGTGGCAAATAAAAGTAAGTGAGCCAAGTAGAGAAAACATGACTAAGAACTCGTCAAAATGAAATCAAGTGAGAAGACTGGGTGAGCGCGCGCCATTGACACCAGTTTTAACATGAACGACGAGTCGATGAAATCGATGACTGAGAACTCATCAAAATCATCTGTAACGGTCCTTCAGGAGGACTTGATTCTTGAAATCCTATCGTGGCTTCCGGTGAAATCCTTGCTTCGATTTAAGTCCGTCTCTAAACCATGGTATGCTCTTATCCAAAACCCTCATTTTATTTTCAAACACCTTCAAAACTTCACAGTTCCCAGTAGAAATCGTGACTTCATCTTGTTGCACCGCAAAAAACCTATAACTGGGGGCGAAAGAAATGGTCTGATATCGCTTTCTTGCAAAACCCTAGAGGTCTCTTTACCA
Organism: Dillenia turbinata; assembly: GCA_037126225.1. Taxonomy (NCBI): domain Eukaryota; kingdom Viridiplantae; phylum Streptophyta; class Magnoliopsida; order Dilleniales; family Dilleniaceae; genus Dillenia; species Dillenia turbinata. The sequence goes on along the minus strand of JBAMMX010000023.1, from coordinate 11,935,035 downwards.
ATTGAAATCCCCAATTCATTTAAAGAGGCTAAGCGGATCAACATCTCAGGACCCTGTAATGGTATGTACTACTGTGTGTGGACTGAGGATGGCATAACCTTGTGGAACCCTGCCCTTAGAGAACTCAAATTTCTTCCAAAACATGCCATTCCAATGCAAAGAATTTTTTATTCCTCTCCCGCGTTTGGTTTTGATTGCCTTTCTAACGACTACAAAGTAGTTAGACAACTATTTCCTGATACGGGTGGCACTGCAGTTTCGTGTTTGAGGTTTATTCATTGAATGCTGATTCTTGGAAAATCGTGAATGTGTATGAAGACTCTCAAGTTTTTCTTAAGCGCCTTTGTGCGAACTTGAATTTTACGGTTTGATAGATGGTATAGTTCTGATAACATTGCTCTAGACAGTTCGTGAGGAAACGAGGCTGAATGCCTGGTCGCACTGATCTTCTATTCACCTAACGTCCCTCTTCCTACTCTGCTAGAGGTATTGGCGACTCGCGTTGGCGAAGAGGCTAAAGGCAAACTACCAATTATCGGTTTCACCGATGAAGAGTTAGTCGGAGTAAATATAAATTGCCACGATCCTCTCATCATCACTGCCAAAATCGACTCGTACGAAGTCTGAAGGGCCTTTGTTAATCAAGGAGTGGGGTGTGATCTCTTATATTGGGATGCTTTCAAACGGATGGGCTTTGGCCCTGCACATCTCCAACCTCACACAAGTCTAGTCAAATAACTCTCTGGTGAATGGATATATCCTGAAGGAATAATTTCACTTCCAATCACACTTGGCACGCCGCCAAACCATAGGACAGCTACAACGATATTTAATGTGGTCAACCTTCTCTCGCCCTATAATGCTATCTTGGGAAGGTAAAACTTGAACGCCTTGGAAGCTCGACCTAGCACGAAACACATGAAAGTTAAATTCAGAACTCTACTTGGGATTGGGACATTGTCTTATGATCAAGAGTTTTTGGTATCCACCTCGAAATAATCACACGGTACGTTTCAATTGTCTTACGTAGTTTTTATGTTATTATAATAGTATTCTTCTGTTTTGCAGTGAACACACGTGACTACCTTATCATTTGTATTCTATCGAACCGTCGCTATCAGTTGCTCTCTATAGAAAAGAAACATGCCATCAGCAAGAGATTTATCTCCTCGAACGGGCCTCTGTTGCTTTGACCTAACGAAAAGTTCTATCTCCTCAAACAGGTCTCTGTCATCCTGACCTACTAAAGAAATTTATCTCTTCGAAGGGGTCTCTGTCACCCTAATTTAACGAATAGATCTATCTGCCCAAACGGGATTTTTTCGCCCTAACCTAACGAAGGGATCTATCTCCCCGAATGGGCCTCTATCGCGCTGACCTAACGAAGGATCTATCTCCCCCAACGAGTCTCTCTCCCGAACGGACCCCAGCCGCCCTAACTTACCGAAGAATCTATCTCCTCAAATGGGCCTCTGTCACCCTAACCCACCCCAAGGACATCCTTATCCCTCTCTTTTAGATGAATCTCAGTAAACATTGTCTGTCGGAAAGTATAAGGCACTTGTCAAAACACATATCTAAGGAACGACCCTAGATGGGCCGACGTTCTCTAAGATAGCCTGAAACATTAAATGTGACCAATGAGCTTATTCAAACTATCTAAACGATGAAGGGAATATCCCCAGCGATTAACACATGCTGAACAAAAGAGTATGAAAGAGTCCTTCATTAAGAATTGTCATGATACAATGGCATAAGAGTTATACAGATTTTGAAGGAATAGAGGGAAGTGTCAAGATCTCTTGAGAATAAGTCCTCACAGTGATTGCACTTGGTTCGGCTAGAATACCAATCGACCTAGTGGGAATCATGCTTCGATCCATCGCTTCCTGACTGGTAGTCCCCCTGATCGGAGGCAAAACTCCATCCATTCTAAACTAGCAGATTATCTCTTCAGTATATTTTAGTCTCTCCGTCAACTTGAGTTGGGAATCCCTAAAGGCAGTGGCACTTTTAAGCAAAGATTCTTCTGATTTAGTCGCTCTTTGCTCCGTCGCTTGGAAAGACTTCTCATGCAACTGAGCTAACACCTTCGCGGTTTGTAATCACGCCTCAAGGGCCTTCTATCGGTCTCTAGCTTATTGCAACGACTCTAACAATAGTCCAAGTTCCACCACAGATTCTTCACTTCCTCATCCTTCTTGGCTAGCAAGGCCTTGAGCACCTTTTTTGCCCCTACATCCTTTTTTCTCTAATCAAGAACATTTTTTAATGCCATGACTTGTGTGTTTAGCCGATCGACGTGCTCCTCCAAACGTCCTACCACTTGTTTTCTCTGTCGTACTTAGAACTCCGCCAAATCCATTGTCTGTAAAAAGGGAGGAACTGGATTAATCAACGATGAAGAAAAAACAAAACGGGATAAATTCGAAAAATGATACCATCAAACCAAGGTACTTAAAAGCCTCGCCGGCTTGTTCCATAAACATCATGTACAATTGCAAGTCACAATGGTGAAAGTCAAGTCGATCGGCTATTCTTTTTGCTTTAGCCAAGTCCACATAGCTATACTATTTGTCTCTTGTGCTAATGGCTACTGTCCCTTTCTTCTTCGATCCCTTGTCACCATAAAAGGATTAAATAGGGATAGAAGGGGGATGACAATCCCATCAGGCACTTTACATTTTCTCTTGCGAGAAGGCCACAGCGGGACAACACATGATTGACCAGGCAGTTCTTCAAATGATGTAACTTGAGTCTTTATCCTCCTCGGTGCCCTCATTTCCGCAATGAATGATGAAGCCCCTTCGAGCCTCCCTACAACAAGTGCACTCGGCATTGAAACCCTCTTGTTGTCGGTGGATGGCGAACGGCCAGCCCTATTAAACTCTTTTGCTTCAACCTTGGATGCCCTCAACGTGACCAAGGGTATGAACCCTTTGGATTCCTCACTTGTCTTATGCCCTCATCCTACTGAGACTCGGGGTGTACCATTTTTTTCCTTTTTACAGAATGAAGCACTAGCGGAGGTTGGGCCTCTGACACCCCTTCAGTCCTCTCTGAAGGGTCCTTTGTGGATGAATCTTGGTCAATGGTAATCTCCTTCAGCAGGGCATCGCCCACAAAACCCGAAATGTCAACCAATCCAATCCTTTTCCTGTTGATCAAGAGAGTCTTATCTTTATTCCTTTTTTCTCCTATCAACAGATCCGGTGGAGATAGCATTTGGTCGTCTATCAAGGAGTCAATAAAAATGGCCATTCGGGTAGACTTACAGTATCTACTGACTGAATGTATAAAGCAAAAATGATGTGAAAGGTTTAAAAGTTACAACCCGAGCGAAGGACTCCCATCAACACTAGGAAGCGCCAACATAAGGTTCTTGCCCTTGAATTCAACAAATAAATAATTTTGAATCCAGTTACTACCAGTGGGTTCCCTATAATAAAATCCCCAGTCAGATTCAGGGCGGGTTTATAGCTTATACCAATTTTGGGCCGGGCCCTTCTTCATGCACCTTACAAAAAAAAGGGGCTGTCAAGTGTTGAAATCAAAGTGAAAGCGATAAAACCCTAATAGGGAGATCACAACTATAATAAGGCGCCAAGCCCGACGGTCAACAAAGTTGAAAATATGTTCCAACGCTGCAACACCTCAATGAACGGGCCAGTGTATGGTACCCTCAAACCAAATTTCACCATTTGCTTGTACATCAGAACACAGCCCTCTGGCGTTCTATTCACTTTGTAATAATCTGTGGCTAATACCAGAGTGTAATCATCACCCACCAGCATTATGGTCTAAATTTCTTGGAGTTTCGTCATTAAATCGTTAATGTTTTGAAAAGCAAAGCCACTTACCATTTCTCTTGCAAAAAATCTCCTATGTACTGAGACAGATCAAAGGAAGAAAAAAACAAGCGTGAGAAAGAGGGAACACTAGATCCTCTCCTAATAAAAAACTTATAAGGGACATTAGAAACGATTCATAAAACACAAAACGACGCGTGTTACTAAAAGCTCTCTATTTCCCAATGGCTACTACTCATGGTGCCTTTCTCACGAAATGGCACCACGAGTCAGGGGCAAATGATGGGACGCTATTCAAAAGACTCAATAGGAAAGGCGTCCAACGGTTAACATAAGGCCTATAATTCAAAAGATTCAATATGTTTAAACACAAATAGGGTTATGTCGTCCCGCTCTATCGATAGGATGTATCTCCCTAAATGGGCCATGCGTTGAGTGTGGATCAAATATGTGACCCTCAGACCTTTAGTTTGATACTATCCCAACTGAGCTATACTCATTAATTCACAAATGCACTTGTTGGGTATCGACCCGGCTTTGTAGCATTGTTTTGATAAAAAAATATTACGGATATTATAAGGAAATGATGAGCATGGATAGAATATGCGAGCTTTAGATGTTAAGCCTAATGGTCTCTCAACTGAGCTATACTTCTAATCCACAAACACACTAATTGGAAATCGTACCTAGGTCTGTATAGTGGCGGGGTACTATTCTACCACAAGACTACTGGTGTTTGTTAATTTTCTCACCAATTTTAATTAAAAAAAAATTACAAATATTATAAGGATATGATGAGCATGGATAGAATACGCGAGCTTTAGATGTTCAGCCTAACGGTCTCTCAACTGAGCTATACTTACTAATCTACAAACACACTAATTGGAAATCATACTTGGATTTGTACAGTGATAGGGTACTATTTTACCACAAGACTACTGGTGCTTGTTGGTTTTCTCACCAATTTTAATAAAAAAAAAATATTACAAATATAATAAGGATATGATAAGCATGGATAGAATACCCGAGGTTTAGATGTTTAGCCTAACGGTCTCTCAACTGAGCTATACTTATTAATCCACAAACACACTAATTGGAAATCGTACCCAGGTCTATACTATGGCAGGGTACTATTCTACCACGAGACTACTGGTGCTTGTTGGTTTTCTCACCAATTTTAATAAAAAAATATTATAGATATTATAAGGATATGATGAGCAAGGATAGAATACGTGAGCTTTAGATCTTCGACCTAATGGTCTCTTAACTGAGCTATACTTACTAATCCACTAACACACTAATTGGAAATTGTACCTGAGTCTGTACAGTGACAAGGTACTATTCTACCACGAGACTATTGGTGCTTGTTGGTTTTCTTACCAATTTTAAATTTTGGTAAGTTAAAAAGAATATAATTTTTAATATAAAATTATGAACGGGAAATTAATTTTTTCTTTCTTTTATGAATATATTTGATTATATATGAAAACATTTATTGTTTATCTAAAAATTTTTTATTCTAATATAAAAATATTAGAGATATTATAAGGATGCGATGAGCGTGGATCAAACACATGACCTTTAGATCTTCAGTTTGATGCTCTCCCAACTAAGCTATCCCAGCTAATCCATAAATGCACCGGCCGGGAATTAAACCCGGACTAATATTGTGATAGGATACTTTCGGATGTGGGTTTTGGCTCCACAGATATCGGCTTCTTTTTCCCTCGAGCAGAAGGTGTCGATGGGTGGATACACCTACAAAAACAGCCAGAGGGTACTCCGGTGGGAAGACTCCGACATTCAAGTCAGTAAAGAGCGATTTTCGTATGAATGAAAAATAGACTGAGAACTGAGAGAAAGTCGTTTCCTGTGAATAGTGTGCTCAAAGTGTTAGGCTTAGAGAGCGTACCTGATATCGAGAACTTTGAGATCTCTTATACTTGTGAAAGTCGTGTGCCGCTGGGGGACTTTCACCCTACTTTCCTTATCGAACTGATCCGGGAATCTCGGATGTTAATATTTCGAATTGTTCATGATCCTCATTTATCGGGAAAAATTCCATCTTCGGGAGGGATGCTTTCCTTTCTGAAAGATTTTGAAGTTACTGTTATGAAATTGGAAACCGAAGTTAGGGGATCCTGGCTTTTCTTTAGAATCGTTAGGGTTGTTGTCTGTCGTTCGGTTGCCAGACAGATAAGGAATCATTCAAGACTCATCCGATTGATAGGCCAATGTCTGCTTGGTGAGTATCGTTCGGTTGGCGGGGCGACTAAGGCCCTATCATTCGGTAGAACTGGGTGACTGAGGTCCATCGGTAGATTGAACTGAGCGACTATGGCCTTTCGGTTAATTGTCGTGATGACCGTTAGATACTGACCGGCAGACACTCTTTGTGGGCTTCTTGAGAATTGATTCGTTTGGCTTGGGCTTCTGGCCCACGTCCCATCAGATACAATTCTACCATTAGACCACTGGTACTTGTTGGTTTTCCCTCCAAATTTTAAATCTGGAAAGTTAAAGGCAATATAATTTTGACATAAAATTATGATCAAGAAATTAATTTTTTAATTTGATTACATATGAAAACTTTTATTATTTAATTACAAATGTTTTATTTTAATAAAAGAATATTTAAAATATAATAAAGATGCGATGAGCATAGATCAAATACGCAACCTTTATATTCTCAGTCTAACGCTCTCCCAACTAAGCTATCCCCGCTAATCCACAAATACACCGGTCCGGAATCAAACACGGATCTGTACCGTGGCAGGATACTATTCTACCACCAGACCACTGGTGCTTATTGGTTTTCACTGAAAATTTAAATTCCAAAAAGTTAAAGGTAATAAAATTTTTTAACATAAAATTATGAACGAGAAATTAATTTTTTTATCTCTTTTATAAATAAATTTTGATTATATATAAAAAATTTTATTATTTATCTAAAAATCTTTTATTTTAATAAAAGAAAATTACAGATATTATAAGAATGCGGTGAGCGTGTATCGAATACGCAACCTTTAGATCTTCAGTCTGACACTCTCCCAGCTGAGCTATCCCCGCTAATCCACAAATGCACCAGCCAAAAATCAAACTCAGATCTATCCTGTGACAAGGTACTATTCTATCACTAGACCAATGGTGCTTGTTGGTTTTCCCTCCAAATTTAAACTCTAGAAAGTAAAAGGGAATAAAATTTTTAATATAAAATTATGAACGAAAAATTAATTTTTTATCTCTTTTATAAATAAATTTGATTATATGTGATAAAATTTATTATCTAATTAAAATTATTTTATTTTAGTAAAAGAATATTACAGATATTATAAGGATCCAGTGAGCATTGATCGAACACGCAACATTCAGATCTTCAATCTAATGCTCCCCAAACTGAGCTATCCCCTTTAATCCACAAATGTACAGTTGGGAATCGAACCCGGGTCTGTACTGTGGTAGGGTACTATTCTACCGCTAGACCACTGGTGCTTGTTGATTTTCCCTCCAAATTTAAATTCTGGAAAGTTAATGGGAATAAAATTTTTAAAATAAAATTATGAATGAGAAATTAATTTTCTAACTCTTTTATAAAGAAATTTGATTATATATGAAAATAATTATTATCTTACTAAAAATCTTTTATTTTAATAAAAGAATATTACAGATATTATAATAATGCGGTGAGCGTGGATCAAATACGAGATTTTCAGATCTTCAGTGTGATGCTCTCCGAACTGAGCAATCCCTAGTAATCCACAAATGTACGAGTCAAAATCAAACCTGGGTCTACACCGTGTGAGGGTATTATTCTACTACAAGACCACTTATGATTGTTCGTTTTCCATCCAAATTTAAATTCCGGAAAGTTAAAAGGAATAAAATTTCTAATATAAAATTATCAATGAAAAATTAATTTTTTTATCTCTTTTCTAAATAAATTTGATTATATATGAAAACATTTATTCTCTTACTAAAAATCTTTAAATTTAATAAGAGAATATTATAGAAATAATAAGGATGCTATGAGTGTGGATTGATCACGCGACCTTTAGATCTTCAGTCTAACACTCTCCGAACTGAACTATCCCGACCAATCCACATATGCATCAGTCGAGAATCGAATATGTGTCTGTACTGTGGCAGGGTACTATTTTACCACAAGACTACTAATGCTTGTTGGTTTCCCTCCAAATTTAAATTCTGGAAAGTTAAAGGGATTATAGTTTTTAATATAAAATTATGAACGAGAAATTAATATTTTTATTTCTTTAATAAAAAAATTTGCTTATATATGAAAATTTTTCTTATTTAACTAAAAACAATTTATATTAATAAAAGAATATTACAGATATTATAAGGATACAACGAGCTGGATCGAACATACGAGCTATAGATCTTTAGTCTGATGCTCTCCAAACTGAGTTATCCCCAATAATCCACAAATGCACCAACCGGGACTCGAACACAAGTCTGTACCGCGACAGGGTGCTATTCTTCCACTTGACCACTAGTACTCGTTGTTTTTCCCTCCAAATTTAAATTTTGAAAAGTTAAAGGCAATATAATTTTTGATATAAAATTAGAACCGTTAAATTAATTATAAATCTTTTATTTTAATAAAAGAATATTAAGGATATCATAAGGATGTGGTGAGCATGGATCGAACACGCAACCTTTAGATTCTCAGTCTGACTCGCTCCCAACTGAGCTATCCCCGCCAATCCATAAATTAATTAAAAATCTTTATTTTAATAAAAGAATATTACAAGGATCTGATGAGCATGGATCGAACACGTGACCATCAGATCTTCTATCTGACCCTCTCCCAACTAAGCTATCCCCGCCAATCCACAAATGCACCAGCCAAGACTCGAACCCGGACCTTCACCGTGGCAGGGTACTATTCTACCACTAGACCACTGGGGCTTGTTGGTTTTCCCTACTAATTTAAAATCCAAAAAGGTAAAGGGAATAAAATTTTTAATGGGAAATTAATTTTATATCACTTTTATAATTAAATTTGATTGTATATGAACAGTTTTATTACGTAACTAAAAATGTTTTACTCTAATAAAAAATTACAGATATTATAAGAATGCAGTGAGAGTGGATCGAACATGTGAGCTATAGATCTTCAGTCTGACGCTCTCCCAACTGAGCTATCCCCGCCAATCCGCAAATGCACCAACCGAGAATCGAACTCGGACCTTTACCGTGGCAGGGTACTATTCTACCACTAGCCACTGGGGCTTGTTGGTTTTCCCTACTAATTTAAAATCCAAAAAGTTAAAGGGAATAAAATTTTTAATATAAAATTATTAATGGGAAATTAATTTTATATCACTTTTATAATTAAATTTGAATGTATATGAAAAGTTTTATTACGTAACTAAAAATCTTTTACTCTAATAAAAACATTACAGATATTATAAGGACGCAATGAGCGTGTATCGAACATGTGAGCTATAGATCTTCAGTCTGACGCTCTCCAACTTGAGCTATCCTGAATAAACCACTAATGCAGCAACCGGGAATCGAACCCTAGTCTGTGCCTCGGCAAGGCACTATTCTACCACTTGACCACTAGTACTCGCTGTTTTTCACAACAAATTTAAATTTCATAAAGTTAAAGGCAATATAGTGATTTTGATATAAAATTAGGACCGATAAATTAATTTTTTATCCCCTTTCTAAATTAATTTGATTATATGTAAAAACTTTTATTACTTAAATAAAAATCTTTTATTTTAATTAAAGAATATTAAGGATATTATACAGATGCGGTGAGCGTGGATCGAACACGCGACCTTCAGTTCTTCAGTCTAACGCTCTCCCAACTGAGCTATCCCCGGCAATCCACAACTGCACCAGCCGGGAATCGAACCCGGGTCTGTACCGTGGCAGGGTACTATTCTACCACTAGACCACTGGTGCTTGTTGGTTTTCCCTCCAAATTTAAAGTCCAAAAAGTTAAAGGGAATAAAATTTTTAATATAAAATTATTAATGAGAAATTAATTTTACATCACTTTTATAATTAAATTTGATTGTATATGAAAATTTTTATTACGTAACTAAAAACCTTATATTTTAATAAAAACATTACAGATATTATCAGGATGCAGTGAGCGTGGATCGAACAGGAGAGCAACAGATCTTCAATCTGATGCTCTCCATCCTGAGCTATCCCAAATAAATCACAAATGTAGCAACCGGAAATCGAATCCGAGTCTGTACCACATCAAGGTACAATTCTACCATTTTACCACTAGTACTCGTTGTCTATCCCTCCAATTTTAAATTTTGAAAAGTTAAAGGCAATATAATTTTTGATATAAAATTAGAACCCATAAATTAATTTTTTATCCCCTTTTTAAATTACTTTGATTGTAGATAAAAACTTTTATTGTTTAATTAAAAATCTTTATTTTAATAAAAGAATATTACAAGGATCCGATGAGCATGGATCGAGATCTTCTGTCTGACCCTCTCCCAACTGAGCTATCCCCGCCAATCCGCAAACGCACCAGCCGAGAATCGAACCCGAACCTTTACCGTGGCAGGGTACTATTCTACCACTAGACCACTGGGGCTTGTTGGTTTTCCATACTAATTTAAAAACCAAAAAGTTAAAGGGAATAAAATTTTTAATATAAAATTATAAATGGGAAATTAATTTTATATCACTTTTATAATTAAATTTGATTGTATATGAAAAGTTTTATTATGTAAATAAAAATCTTTTATTCTAATAAAAACATTACTAATATTATAAGGATGTAGTGAGCGTGGATCGAACATGTGAGCAATAGATCTTCAGTCTGACACTCCCTAACTTGAGCTATCCCTAATAAACCACAAATGCAGCAACCGGGAATCGAACCCGAGTCTGTCCCTCGGCAAGGCACTATTCTACCACTTGACCACCAGTACTCGCTGTTCTTCACAATAAATTTAAATTTCGTAAAGTTAAAGGCAATATAGTGATTTTGATATAAAATTAGGACCGATAAATTAATTTTTTATCCCCTATTTAAATTAATTTGATTATACGCAAAAACTTTTATTACTTAATTAAAAATATTTTATTTCAATGAAAGAATATTAAGGATATTATATGGATACGGTGAGCGTGGATCGAACACGCGACCTTCAGATCTTCAGTCTGACGCTCTCCCAACTGAGGTATCCCCGCCAATCCACAACTGCACCAGCTGGGAATTGAACCCGGGTCTGTACCATGGCGGGGTACTATTCTACCACTAGACCACTAGTACTCGTTGTTTTTCACAACAAATTTAAATTTCATAAAGTTAAAGGCAATATTGTGATTTTGATATAAGATTAGGACCGATAAATTAATTTTTTATCCCCTATTTAAATTAATTTGATTATTTGAAAAAACTTTTATTACTTAATTAAAAATCTTTTATTTTAATGAAAGAATAATAAGGATATTATGTGGACGCGGTGAGCGTGGATCAAACACGCGACCTTCAGATCTTCAGTCTATCGCTCTCCCAACTGAGCTATCCCCGCCAATCCACAACTGCACCAGCCGGGAATCAAACCCGGGTTTGTACCGTGGCAGTGTACTATTTTACCACTAGACCACTGGTGCTTGTTGGTTTTCCCACCAAATTTAAAGTCCAGAAGGTTAAAGGGAATAAAATTTTTAATTCAAAATTATTAATGAGAAATTAATTTTGCATCACTTTTATAATTAAATTTGATTGTATATGAAAATTTTTATTACGTAACTACAAACCTTTTACTTTAATAAAAACATTACAGATATTCTCAGGATGCAGTGAGTGTGAATCGAACCCGGACCTTTAACATGGTAGGGTACTATTCGACCACTAGACCACTGGGGATTGTTGGTTTTCCCTACTAATTTAAAATCCAAAAAGTTAAAGGGAATTAAATTTTTAATATAAAATTATTAATGAGAAATTAATTTTATATCACTTTTATAATTAAATTTGATTGTTTATGAAAATTTTTATTACGTAACTAAAAATCTTTAATCTTAATAAAGACATTACAGATATTATCAGGATGCAGTGATCGTGGATCGAACACGAGAGCAACAGATCATCAGTCTGACGCTCTCCAATCTGAGCCACCCCAAATAAACAACAAGTGCAGCAACCGGGAATCGTACCCGAGTTTGTACCATGGCAGGGTACAATTCTACCATTTGACCACTAGTACTCGTTGTTTTTCCCTCCAATTTTAAATTTTGAAAAGTTAATGGCAAAAAAATTTTGGATATAAAATTAGAACCAATAAAATAATTTTTTATCCCCTTTTAAATTAATTTGATTCTACATAAAAACTTTTATTGTTTAATTAAAAATCTTTATATTAATAAAAGAATATTACAAGGATCCGGTGAGCAAGGATCGAACACACAACCTTCAGATCTTCAGTCTAACGCTCACCCAACTGAGCTATCCCCACCAATCCAGAAATGCACCAGCCGAGAACTGAACCCGGGTCTGTACCGTGGCAGGATACTATTCTACCACTAGACCTCAAGTGCTTGTTGGTTTTCCCTCCAAATTTAAAATCCAAAAAGTTAAAGTGCATAAAATTTTTAATATAAAATTATTAATGAGAAATTAATTTTATATAACTTTTATAATTAAATTTGATTGTGTATGAAACTTTTTATTGCGTAACTAAAAATCTTTTATTCTAATAAAATCATAACAGATATTATAAGGATGCAGTGAGCGTGGATCAAACACGTGAGCTATAGATCTTCAGTCTGACGCTCTCCAACTTGAGCTAACCCCAATGAATCACAAATGCAACAACCGGGAATCGAACCCGAGTCTGTGCCTCGGCAAGGCACTATTCTACCACTTCACCACTAGTACTCACTGTTTTTCACAACAAATTTAAATTTTGTAAAGTTAATGGCAATATAGTGATTTTGATATAAAATTAGGACTGATAAATTAATTTTTTATCCCCTATTCAAATTAATTTGATCATATGTAAAAACTTTTATTACTTAAAAATCTTTTATTTTAATGAAAGAATATTAAGGATATTATATGGATACGGTGAGCGTGGATCGAACACGCGACGTTCAAATCTTTAGTCGAATGCTCTCCTAACTGAGCTATCCCCACCAATCCACAATTGCACCAGCCGGGAATCGAACCCGGGTCTGTACCGTGGCAGGGTACTATTCTACCACTAGACCACTGGTGCTTGTTGGTTTTCCCTCCAAATTCAAAATCCGGAAAATTAAAGGGAATTAAATTTTTAATATAAAATTATTAATGAGAAATTAATTTTATATCACTTTTATAATTAAATTTGATTGTTTATGAAAATTTTTTTTACATAACTAAAAATCTTAAATCTTAATAAAGACATTACAGATATTATTAGGATGCAGTGATCGTGGATCGAACACGAGAGCAACAGATCAACAGTCTGACGCTCTCCAATCTGAGCCACCCCAAATAAACAACAAGTGCAGCAACCAGGAATCGTACCCGAGTTTGTACCGTGGCAAGGTACAATTCTACCATTTGACCACTAGTACTCGTTGTTTTTCCCTCCAATTTTAAATTTTAAAAAGTTAATGGCAAAAATATTTTGTATATAAAATTAGAACCAATAAAATTAAATTTTTTATCCCCTTTTTAAATTAATTTGATTTTATATAAAAACTTTGATTGTTTAATTAAAAATCTTTATTTTAATAAAAGAATATTACAAGGATCCGGTGAGCATGGATCGAACACACAACCTTCAGATCTTCAGTCTAACGCTCACCCAACTGAGCTATCCCCACCAATCCAGAAATGCACCAGCTGGGAATCGAACCCGGATCTGTACCGTGGCAGGGAACTATTCTACCACTAGACCTCAAGTGCTTGTTGGTTTTCCCTCCAAATTTAAAATCCAAAAAGTTAAAGGGAATAAAATTTTTAATATAAAATTATTAATGAGAAATTAATTTTATATCACTTTTATAATTAAATTTGATTGTATATGAAACTTTTTATTGCGTAACTAAAAATCTTTTATTCTAATAAAATCATAACAGATATTATAAGGATGCAGTGAGCGTGGATCAAACACGTGAGCTATAGATCTTCAGTCTCACGCTTTCCAACTTGAGCTAACCCCAATGAATCACAAATGCAACAACCGGGAATCGAACCCGAGTCTGTGCCTCGGCAAGGCACTATTCTACCATTTGACCATTAGTACTCACTGTTTTTCACAACAAATTTAAATTTCATAAAGTTAAAGGCAATATAGTGATTTTGATATAAAATTAGGACCGATAAATTAATTTTTTATCCCCTATTCAAATTAATTTGAACATATGTAAAAACTTTTATTACTTAATTAAAAATCTTTTATTTTAATGAAAGAATATTAAGGATATTATATGGATACGGTGAGCCTGGATCGAACACGCGACGTTCAAATCTTTAGTCTAATGCTCTACTAACGGAGCTATCCCCACCAATCCACAATTGCACCAGCCGGGAATCGAACCCGGGTCTGTACCGTGGCAGGGTACTATTCTACCACTAGAGCACTGGTGCTTGTTGGTTTTCCCTCCAAATTTAAAATCCAGAAAATTAAAGGGAAATAAAATTTTAATATAAAATTATTAATGAGAAATTAATTTTATATCACTTTTATAATTAAATTTGATTGTTTATGAAAATTTTTATTACGTAACTAAAAATCTTTAATCTTAATAAAGACATTACAGATATTATCAGGATGCAGTGATCGTGGATCGAACACGAGAGCAACAGATCATCAGTCTGACGCTCTCCAATCTGAGCCACCCCAAATAAACAACAAGTGCAGCAACCGGGAATCGTACCCGAGTTTGTACCATGGCAGGGTACAATTCTACCATTTGACCACTAGAACTCGTTGTTTTTCCCTCCAATTTTAAATTTTGAAAAGTTAATGGCAAAAAAATTTTGGATATAAAATTAGAACCAATAAAATAATTTTTTATCCCCTTTTTAAATTAATTTGATTCTATATAAAAAACTTTTATTGTTTAATTAAAAATCTTTAGATTAATAAAAGAATATTACAAGGATCCGGTGAGCATGGATCGAACACACAACCTTCAGATCTTCAGTCTAATGCTCACCCAACTGAGCTATCCCCACCAATCCAGAAATACACCAAATTTGAATCGAACCCGGATCATGCATGTGAGGGAACTATTCTACCACTAGTCCTCAAGTGCTTGTTGGTTTTCCCTCCAAATTTAAAATCCAAAATGTTAAAGGGAAAAAAATTTTTAATATAAAATTATTAATGAGAAATTAATTTTATATCACTTTTATAATTAAATTTGATTGTATATGAAACTTTTTATTGCGTAACTAAAAATCTTTTATTCTAATAAAATCATAACAGATATTATAAGGATGCAGTAAGCGTGGATCAAACACGTGAGCTATAGATCTTCAGTCTGACGCTCTCCAACTTGAGCTAACCCCAATGAATCACAAATGCAACAACCGGGAATCGAACCCGAGTCTGTGCCTCGGCAAGGCACTATTCTACCACTTGACCACTAGTACTCACTGTTTTTCACAACAAATTTAAATTTCATAAAGTTAAAGGCAATATAGTGATTTTGATATAAAATTAGGACCGATAAATTAATTTTTTATCCCCTATTCAAATTAATTTGATCATATGTAAAAACTTTTATTACTTAATTAAAAATCTTTTATTTTAATGAAAGAATATTAAGGATATTATATGGATACGGTGAGCGTGGATCGAACACGCGACGTTCAAATCTTTAGTCTAATGCTCTCCTAACGGAGCTATCCCCACCAATCCACAATTGCACCAAATGAATCGAACCCGGGTCTGTACCGTGGCAGGGTACTATTCTACCACTAGACCACTGGTGCTTGTTGGTTTTCCCTCCAAATTTAAAATCTGAAAAATTAAAGGGAATTAAAATTTTAATATAAAATTATTAATGAGAAATTAATTTTATATCACTTTTATAATTAAATTTGATTGTTTATGAAAATTTTTATTACGTAACTAAAAATCTTTAATCTTAATAAAGACATTACAGATATTATCAGGATGCAGTAATCGTGGATCGAACACGAGAGCAACAGATCTTCAGTCTGACGCTCTCCAATCTGAGCCACCCCAAATAAACAACAAGTGCAGCAACCGGGAATCGTACCCGAGTTTGTACCATGGCAGGGTACAATTCTACCATTTGACCACTAGTACTCGTTGTTTTTCCCTCCAATTTTAAATTTTGAAAAGTTAATGGCAAAAAAATTTTCGATATAAAATTAGAACCAATAAATTAATTTTTTATCCCCTTTTTAAATTACTTTGATTCTATAGAAAAACTTTTATTGTTTAATTAAAAATCTTTAGATTAATAAAAGAATATTACAAGGATCCGGTGACCATGGATCGAACACACAACCTTCAGATCTTCAGTCTAATGCTCACCCAACTGAGCTATCCCCACCAATCCAGAAATACACCAGCCGGGAATCGAACCCGGATCTGTACCGTGTGAGGAACTATTCTACCACTAGACCTCAAGTGCTTGTTGGTTTTCCCTCCAAATTTAAAATCCAAAAAGTTAAAGGGAATAAAATTTTTAATATAAAATTATTAATGAGAAATTAATTTTATATCACTTTTATAATTAAATTTGATTGTATATGAAACATTTTATTGCGTAACTAAAAATCTTTTATTCTAATAAAATCATAACAGATATTATAAGGATGCAGTGAGCGTGGATCAAACACGTGAGCTATAGATCTTCAGTCTGACGCTCTCCAACTTGAGCTAACCCCAATGAATCACAAATGCAACAACCGGGAATCGAACCCGAGTCTTAGCCTCGGCAAGGAACTATTCTACCACCTGACCACTAGTACTCACTGTTTTTCACAACAAATTTAAATTTAGTAAAGTTAAAGGCAATATAGTGATTTTGATATAAAATTAGGACCGATAAATTATTTTTTATCCCCTATTCAAATTAATTTGATCATATGTAAAAACTTTTATTACTTAATTAAAAATCTTTTATTTTAATGAAAGAATATTAAGGATATTATATGGATACGGTGACCGTGGATCGAACACGCGACGTTCAAATCTTTAGTCTAATGCTCTCCAAACGGAGCTATCCCCACCAATCCACAATTGCACTAGCCGGGAATCGAACCCGGGTCTGTACCGTGGCAGGGTACTATTCTACCACTAGACCACTGGTGCTTGTTGGTTTTCCCTCCAAATTTAAAATCCGGAAAATTAAAGGGAATTAAAATTTTAATATAAAATTATTAATGAGAAATTAATTTTATATCACTTTTATAATTAAATTTGATTGTTTATGAAAATTTTTATTACGTAACTAAAAATCTTTAATCTTAATAAAGACATTACAGATATTATCAGGATGCAGTGATCGTGGATCGAACACGAAAGCAACAGATTTTCAGTCTGACACTCTCCAACCTGAGCTACCCCAAATAGACAACAAATGCAGCAACCAGGAATCGTACCCGAGTTTGTACCATGGCAGGGTACAATTCTACCATTTGACCACTAGCACTCGTTGTTTTTCCCTCCAATTTTAAATTTTGAAAAGTTAATGGTAAAAAAATTTTCGATATAAAATTAGAACCAATAAATTAATTTTTTATACCCTTTTTAAATTAATTTGATTCTATATAAAAACTTTTATTGTTCAATTAAAAATCTTTATTTTAATAAAGGAATATTACAAGGATATGGTGAGCGTGGATCGAACACAACCTTTAGATCTTCGGTCTAACGCTCACCCAACTGAGCTATCCCCACCAATCCAGAAATGCACCAGCCGGGAATCGAACCGGTGCATGCCGTGGCAGGGTACTATTCTACCACTAGACCACTGGTGCTTGTTGGTTTTTCCTCCAAATTGAAAATCCAAAAAATTAAAGGGAATTAAAATTTAATATAAAATTATTAATGAGAAATTAATTTTATATCACTTTTATAATTAAATTTGATTGTTTATGAAAATTTTTATTACGTAACTAAAAATCTTTAATCTTAATAAAGACATTACAGATATTATCAGGATGCAGTGATCGTGGATCGAACACGAAAGCAACAGATCTTCAGTCTGACACTCTCCAACCTGAGCTACCCCAAATAAACAACAAATGCAGCAACCAGGAATCGTACCCGAGTTTGTACGATGGCAGGGTACAATTCTACCATTTGACCACTAGCACTCGTTGTTTTTCCCTCCAATTTTAAATTTTGAAAAGTTAATGGCAAAAAAATTTTCGATATAAAATTAGAACCAATAAATTAAGTTTTTATACCCTTTTTAAATTAATTTGATTCTATATAAAAACTTTTATTGTTCAATTAAAAATCTTCATTTTAATAAAGGAATATTACAAGGATATGGTGAGCGTGGATCGAACACACAACCTTTAGATCTTCAGTCTAACGCTCACCCAACTGAGCTATCCCCACCAATCCAGAAATGCACCAGCCGGGAATCGAACCCGGGTCTGTACCGTGGCAGGGTACTTTTCTACCACTAGACCACTGGTGCTTGTTGGTTTTTCCTCCAAATTAAAAATTCAGAAAATTAAAGGGAACAAAATTTTTAATATAAAATTATTAATGAGAAATTAATTTTTTATCACTTTTATAAATAAATTTGATTGTCTCTGAAAATTTTTATTACGTAACTAAAAATCTTTAATTTTAATAAAGACATTACAGTTATTATCAGGATGCAGTGATCGTGGATCGAACAGGAGAGCAGCAGATCTTCAGTCTGACGCTCTCCAACCTGAGCTACCCCAAATAAACAACAAATGCAGCAACTGGGAATCGAACCCGAGTCTGTGCCTCGGCAAGGCACTATTCTTCCACTTGACCACTAATACTCGCTGTTTTTCACAACAAATTTAAATTTCGTAATGTTAAAGGCAATATAGTGATTTTGATATACAATTAGGACCAATAAATTAATTTTTTATCCCCTTTTCAAATTAATTTGATTATATTTAAAAACTTTAATTACTTAATTAAAAATCTTTTATTTTAATGAAAGAATATTAAGGATATTATATGGATGCGGTGAGCGTGGATCGAACACGGGACCTTCAAATCTTCAGTCTAATGCACTCCCAACTGAGCTATCCCCGCCAATCCACAATTGCACCAGCTACGAATCGAACTCGGGTCTGTTGCGTGGCAGGGTACTATTCTACCACTAGACCACTGGTGCTATTTGGTTTTCCCCCCAAATTTAAAATCCGAAAATTTAAAGGGAATTAAATTTTTAATATAAAATTATTAATGAGAAATTAATTTTATATCACTTTTATAATTAAATTTGATTGTTTATGAAAATTTTTATTACGTAACTAAAAATCTTTAATTTTAATAAAGACATTACAGATATTATCAGGATGCAGTGATCGGGGATCGAACACGAGAGCAACAGATCTTCAGTCTGACGCTCTCCAACCTGAGCTACCCCAAATAAACAACAAATGCAGCAACCAGGAATCGTACCCGAGTTTGTACCATGGCATGGTACAATTCTACCATTTGACCACTAGTACTCGTTGTTTTTCCCTCCAATTTTAAATTTTGAAAAGTTAATGGCAAAAAAATTTTCGATATAAAATTAGAACCAATAAATTAATTTTTTATCCCCTTTTTAAATTAATTTGATTCTATATAAAAACTTTTGTTGTTCAAATAAAAATCTTTATTTTAATAAAGGAATATTACAAGGATCCGGTGAGCGTGGATCGAACACACAACCTTCAGATCTTCAGTCTAACGCTCACCCAACTGAGCTATCCCCACCAATCCAGAAATGCACCAGTGAATCGAACCGGTGCATGCGTGGCAGGGTACTATTCTACCACTAGACCACTGGTGCTTGTTGGTTTTCCCTCCAAATTGAAAATCCAGAAAATTAAAGGGAATAAAATTTTTAATATAAAATTATTAATGAGAAATTAATTTTATATCATTTTTATAATTAAATTTGATTGTTTATGAAAATTTTTTTTACGTAACTAAAAATCTTTAATTTTAATAAAGGCATTATAGATATTATCAGGATGCAGTGATCGTGGATCGAATACGAGCGAACAGTAACTTGATCCGCTCTCCAACCTGAGCTACCCCAAATAAACAACAAATGCAGCAACCGGCAATCGAACCCGAGTCTGTGCCTCGGCAAGGCACTATTCTACCACTTGACCACTAATACTCGCTGTTTTTCACAACAAATTTGAATTTCATAATGTTAAAGGCAATATACTGATTTTGATATAAAATTAGGACCGATAAATTAATTTTTTATCCCCTTTTCAAATTAATTTGATTATATGTAAAAACTTTTATTACTTAATTACAAATCTTTTATTTTAATGAAAGAATATTAAGGATATTATATGGATGCGATGAGCATGGATCGAATACGGGACCTTCAAATCTTCAGTCTAATGCACTCCCAACTGAGCTATCCCCGCCAATCCACAATTGCACCAGCTGGGAATCGAACCCGGGTCTGTACCGTGGCAGGGTACTATTCTACCGCTGGACCACTGGTGCTATTTGGTTTTCCCTCCAAATTTAAAATCTGAAAAATTAAAGGGAATTAAATTTTTAATATAAAATTATTAATGAGAAATTAATTTTATATCACTTTTATAATTAAATTTGATTGTTTATTAAAATTTTTATTACGTAACTAAAAATCTTTAATTTTAATAAAGACATTACAGTTATTATCAGGATGCAGTGATCGTGGATCGAACACGAGAGCAACAGATCTTCAATCTGACGCTCTCCAACCTGGAAGCACGCAAATAAACAACAAATGCAGCAACCAGGAATCGTACCCGAGTTTGTACCATGGCAGGGGACAATTCTACCATTTGACCACTAGTACTCGTTGTTTTTCCCTCCAATTTTAAATTTTGAAAAGTTAATGGCAAAAAAATTTTCGATATAAAATTAGAACCAATAAATTAATTTTTTATCCCCTTTTTAAATTAATTTGATTCTATATAAAAACTTTTATTGTTCAAATAAAAATCTTTATTTTAATAAAGGAATATTACAAGGATCCGGTGAGCGTGGATCGAACACACAACCTTCAGATCTACAATCTAACGCTCACCCAACTGAACTATCCTCACCAATCCAGAAATGCACCGGGAATGGAATCGAACGGTGCTGCAGTGGCAGGGTACTATTCTACCACTAGACCACTGGTGCTTGTTGGTTTTCCATCCAAATTTAAAATCCAGAAAATTAAAGGGAATTAAATTTTTAATATAAAATTATTAATGAGAAATTAATTTTATATCACTTTTATAATTAAATTTGATTGTTTATGAAAATTTTTATTACGTAACTAAAAATCTTTAATTTTAATAAAGACATTACAGATATTATCAGGATGTAGTGATCGTGGATCGAACACGAGAGCAACAGATCTTCAGTCTGACGCTCTCCAACCTGAGCTACCCCAAATAAACAATAAATGCAGCAACCGAATCGACATCAGTTGCCTCGACAAGGCACTATTCTACCACTTGACCACTAATACTCGCTGTTTTTCACAACAAATTTAAATTTCGTAATGTTAAAGGCAATATAGTGATTTTGATATACAATTAGGACCGATAAATTAATTTTTTATCCCCTTTTCAAATTAATTTGATTATATGTAAAAACTTTTATTACTTAATTAAAAATCTTTTATTTTAATGAAAGAATATTAAGGATATTATATGGATGCGGTGAGCGTGGATCGAACACGGGACCTTCAAATCTTCAGTCTAATGCACTCCCAACTGAGCTATCCCCGCCACTCCACAATTGCACCAGCTAGAATCGAGCAGTGCTGCAGTGGCAGGGTACTATTCTACCACTAGACCACTAGTTCTATTTGGTTTTCCCTCCAAATTTAAAATCCGAAAAATTAAAGGGAATTAAATTTTTAATAAAAAATTATTAATGAGAAATTAATTTTATATCACTTTTGTAATTAAATTTGATTGTTTATGAAAATTTTTATTATGTAACTAAAAATCTTTAATTTTAATCAAGACATTACAGATATTATCAGGATGCAGTGATCGTGGATCGAACACGAGAGCAACAGATCTTCAGTCTGACGCTCTCCAACCTGAGCTACCCCAAATAAACAACAAATGCAGCAACCAGGAATCGTACCCGAGTTTGTACCATGGCAGGGTACAATTCTACCATTTGACCACTAGTACTCGTTGTTTTTCCATCCATTTTTAAATTTTGAAAAGTTAATGGCAAAAAAAATTTTGATATAAAATTAGAACCAATGAATTAATTTTTTATCCCCTTTTTAAATTAATTTGATTCTATATAAAATCTTTTATTGTTCAAATAAAAATCTTTATTTTAATAAAGGAATATTACAAGGATCCGGTGAGCGTGGATCGAACACACAACCTTCAGATCTTCAGTCTAACGCTCACCCAACTGAGCTATCCCCACCAATCCAGAAATGCACCAGCCGGGAATCGAACCAGGTTGCATCCGTGGCAGGGTACTATTCTACCACTAGACCACTGGTGCTTGTTGGTTTTCCCTCCAAATTGAAAATCCAGAAAATTAAAGGGAATAAAATTTTTAATATAAAATTATTAATGAGAAATTAATTTTATATCACTTTTATAATTAAATTTGATTGTTTATGAAAATTTTTTTTACGTAACTAAAAATCTTTAATTTTAATAAAGACATTATAGATATTATCAGGATGCAGTGATCGTGGATCGAATACGAGAGCAACAGAACTTCAGTCTGACGCTCTCCAACCTGAGCTACCCCAAATAAACAACAAATGCAGCAACCGGCAATCGAACCCGAGTCTGTGCCTCGGCAAGGCACTATTCTACCACTTGACCACTAATACTCGCTGTTTTTCACAACAAATTTGAATTTCATAATGTTAAAGGCAATATACTGATTTTGATATAAAATTAGGACCGATAAATTAATTTTTTATCCCCTTTTCAAATTAATTTGATTATATGTAAAAACTTTTATTACTTAATTACAAATCTTTTATTTTAATGAAAGAATATTAAGGATATTATATGGATGCGATGAGCATGGATCGAATACGGGACCTTCAAATCTTCAGTCTAATGCACTCCCAACTGAGCTATCCCCGCCAATCCACAATTGCACCAGCTGGGAATCGAACCCGGGTCTGTACCGTGGCAGGGTACTATTCTACCGCTGGACCACTGGTGCTATTTGGTTTTCCCTCCAAATTTAAAATCTGAAAAATTAAAGGGAATTAAATTTTTAATATAAAATTATTA